>BMAO01002776.1:0-207864 GCA_019973975.1 Trichonephila clavata | reverse complement strand
CCTGTTGTACTTCGTTCAGTTACATATTGCTCTCTCCAGTATGAGCAGTTCTTATGAAGCTGCAGCGTGTGGATACAATGCCATTTAGAACCTTGAAGAGTCATGAAAGGTTCCTTCTAATGATTCGAAATGAAATATCCTTAATACATCCGTTTAAACATTTTGTTCTTCAATAATTTTGCTAATGGAGAATGTCAGCATTTTATTCATTTATATTATATTCCTGAGCGATTTAAATTTCGTCATACTGATCTCCCCTACCCATGTCAAGAGATTTTCTTTGAGTCTTTACCTTCTATTGATCCTTGGTTGCAAGGTAATTATATTACCTGAAGTTATCTGCTGGTTCATATAAATGTAAGTATTAAAGCTTTAGGTACACCTACTACACAGATTATTATTTCAAGTAGGTATAGTTGTAGTGAATAAGATAAATATAGCAAATTAGAAATTATTACGCTGTACTCACGACGTAAGTTCATTAGATAATCCGCTTAGCCAATCTGGCAACACTGGTGAAACAAAACGCTACGCCATGCGTAGAGCAGGTGTTGATATCCACCCCGTTATTCAGTTGAAACTCATTTATGTTCCTGTAGACTTGTTTTAAGTGTTTATTTAGTACGATTGTTGATTCTTGACTGAGAACAGGAAAATAGACGAACAAAGATCAATTTAAAGTTATTTTAATTGGTAGATGCAAAAGCATGCGATGCTGGTACGTATTTATGAAGACCAAACACTGTACACCAGAGTATGTGCAGTGGTTCGTCCGTTTCGAAAACAAGAAGTGTTTCTGACAACCCCGCCAGCTGAAGACTGACCTCCATCACTAAAGATCATCCAGTAACTGTATACATGATAGCTGATGAACAGTGCCGGTTTATCCACTGGGGCTTGGAACCCAAACATAGATTTAAAAGGGCTCGGATAAGATGAACTTATCGTTGCACAGTTATAAATTCCGATCCGTCCAGTGCCAGCAGGGGCCTGTAGATCTGTGATGAACTACATATTAACCGTGTATCCGTGCGACAAATAGTTACCCAGGGAATTTAGGGATGAAAACGTTATCCCGATATTGACGATATTATTATTTATTCATCAACTACAAACAGGGCAAGGCCTTTGAACTCCATCCCAAAGAAGACTTACAAGAGTTTCAAGACATGAATAGCAGATCTCAACGCGTTGCATAGCCCATGGTGACGGCTTCGAGGACAGTAGGTAATTTTCGTTAATATTTCTAAATACGTTAATGACACATGACTATTCTGAACTTTGTTAGTAATGGGTTGTGTGAAGGGGAATTGGCTGGGAACAAAAACTCATTACATGACTCAAGACAATAATCCTAAACGGTGAAGCAAGAAGTTCGTCATTCAGTGCAAGAGACACACACAAACTGCTGCAGTTGGTTAGTAGAAAGTGTGGTCACTCTTGCTGTTATACAATCATTAAAGCAATGTTTCATGTCACAAGTAAGAGTCTGGGTGCATTGAGGACACAAAGTCTACCACTTAAGCAGCAGAATTTTTCAAGCTCAATGGCCTTTGATGGAGACTGATGAGCTCAATCCTTTCGTCCAAGTACGTCCTAAACTACTTTCACCTCACCAGTGGCCTTGTGGGACGGCGTGCTCAAATTTTAGTGCAAAGTACGTCATGACGCACCAATGGCCCTTCATGGGGCGATGACAATCCTTTCGTCCAAGTACGTCTTAAACTACTTTCGCCTCAGCAGTGGCCCTCTATGGAGACTGACGTGCTCAAACGTTTAGTCCAAGTACGTTCTAAGCGACTTTGAGCGCACCAATGGCCCATGATGGAGACTGATGAGCTCAATCCACTACCAGTACGTCAAACTACTTTCCCTTCTCCAGTGGCCTTCAATGGAGACTGACGTGCTCAAACGTTTGGTGATTCATCTTAAGCGGGTCTGGGCACTAATGGCACTTCATGGAACTGATGAGCTGATCGCTCGTCAAACGCATTGCCCAAACACTTTCGCCTCACCATTGGCTCTCTATGGGGACTGACGTGCTCAAACGTTTAGTCAAGTACGTTCTAAGCGACGTTTGAGCGCACCAATGACCCTTGATAGAGACTGATGAGTTTAAACATTTGTCTTTTTGTCCATAACTTTTGTCCTAAATGTGCTTGATCGGATTTACGTCTGAGATCTTTCTGGTTTACAAACATTCCTCCAGAAATTGAGAACTATATGACATCGTGTTATTGTTCATAAATAAGAAATACTGACTGTAATACCTCAAAAAAGTCGAACACGAAGTTCTAAAATCTCCTTTCTTTAACATAACCTTCTCCAAAAATATCAAGATGCTATGTCTAACTTAGTAGCAAACCCCATTCGCAACAAAATACCAACATCGTGATAATGATTTCGTTCTGTGATGTTATAGGTATGTATAAACACGTTACGCGTTTTTGAAGATTAAATTACTACGAGAATCCCATGATAGCTGGGATTATGATTCATCGGAAAACTTCACACCGTTCCACTAATTGTTTAGTTCTGTATTCTCGACTGACTGCACACGTCAACCTGCTGAAAACAGCTACATGTGGTTATTATTTCATGGATTAATATATATTCCATGGTCCAGATAGACTATTATAATTCAATGCATCATTCTTTCTCTATTCAATAATTCAGTTCATCTTTTGGCATTTGTTATTTGCAGACAACACGGAAGACAGTACACAGCACAAAGAACTGTTATGACTTTGACTCTACAAACCAAACATTGCATCTCTCACATGACTTGTAGCGCCATCTATACATTTAATATTTAATTTACAACAAGGGTTATTCTCACTGAGTTGTCCGTAAGCTGTTTGCATAGAAATTATAGTTCCTAAGGTTGTAACAGATTATTCGAAATCAACTGTAAATCAAACATCGTCCAGTTGCATCGCACAATCTGTATTATATAAGTCGACCTGTAACGCTTATCCACGACCGTTTCTTATGATTTTCTACTTGTTCTACCTTTTGGAAGTTAAGAGTTGGACAACATTTACAACACTAAATACGTTTGCCTATGATAATTTACTGTCTAACATTTCAACGAATCTACCACATAAAAAAAGGATTTGTCTTCTTTGAGCCATAATAAATACCTTTGCAACAGCTGAAATACTCATAGGTACATTGATTGCATAAACAATTAAAATATCGAATGCACATTCACGTCATTTTACTTGTAACATTCCCAGCACTCCCTTCCATCGTATACAACTATTGGTTAACATCAATCGATGATGGATGCACATTATCAGGCTTTTCCATTTCATTTCTACAATTTCCCAATTATGCTTAACCTTCGGACAACAATGTATGTGTAGATTGTTAATTGTTAGTAAAAGGGATTAATGTTTGTGAACCAAATTTCAATTAAAGCATCAATTATTTAGCTCTAATTGCGCTAACCACTTACTATAGCATAATGGATCAAAGTCGAACATTTGTGAAAATCGATAAAGATCCCAAATTTGTGTAAATAAAATAAAAATAAGCACAATAGAATAAATGCAGGCATGGATCAATAATTCAAAGCTCAAATAAATTTAATAAATCAATTTATGGTAAGTGTATTTCTATTTTTTAATGTGAAAATAGAACAAACACTACAATTTATTTCTGAACGATTTCAAATTTTCAATCAAAGAACGCATGAAAAAGAATATATCTATGAAGACATTAAAATCATCGAATATTTACGTTATGGAACTCAAAGGTTTTTATCCGATTGAACCGTTATAGGACCATAAGGTTATAAGGAGTGCATATTAGTATGTATCTGTTTATTTTAGTTTGTTTAGTAACAAGTAATATAAAAATTTAAGTGAATTCTACTTAGATCAACAAAAATTATTTAGTTACTTTTATTAAATGGATTGCAATTAATGTGTAAGATGTATATAAATATGACAGAATCACAACATTGGTGGCAATTCATTTTATTAATTGTCATTTAAAGTATCAATGTCCTCCCAAACAATCATGTATATAAAATTTCAGTTCAACTGTTCAGCTTTGAAACGTAAGGGAAAAAAAACTTTTAAAGTTTTGACCCAAGTCGCTAAAAATGAAACCAACGTGGCTTTATCTGTAATTCTTTAAATAATTAATTTCAGTCAATAAATTTCAATTAGTTAAAATTAAACTATTGTATTGTTACCCAATGGTGAAAATTCAACCCAAATAGAGCTTTAAAATGGGTAAAACCTTTTCAAGTTTTGACACAAGTCGTCAAAATGGTCTCTAAGTTGCCAAAAATGATGCCAACGTGGCTGTACTTGTAATTATTTGAATAATTAGTTTTAAATAATTAATTTTTGTTAATTATAGTTAAATTACTGTATTGTCATCCAAAATAAGTGTGTATATAAAATTTCAGTTCAATTGGGTTCGTTAAAATGCATTTTATTAACGATTGAAAATTTGATAAGATAAAATATAAAGAGAGTGAGCTAATAGTAGGAATTGAAATATCATAAGAAAAATACATAACAATGCGTAGTTTATCAGAACAGTAATGGCAATCTTATCAGTATTTGTTTTCATACGCTGTAATATACTTTATTATTACACAGTGTCTTATTGAGTAACATAAAACAGAAAAACGCAGCATTTTACTGCGACTGTAAACTAAAATAAGTGAAGTAAGTATCGAGACATCTTAAGTCTTCTTGTTCTTGAGTCCTGGGCCTACTCAAGAATGACCTGGGCCTTAAGCAAATATAGGCCCCTCCTATGACCTTAAAGTAGATAGTACGTAACACGTTGCCAAATACTCATTACAAACAATAACCCGAAACAAATAAATGGCCCGCGGCAAAATCCGCACAAACAGCTCGACCGACTACTGCCTTTGAGCAATGAGTAATGATGGTGTAACGGTGTATGCCTATACTGCGTGGATCATATGTTGCCGATTGACAAATCGTCCAGAAATTCAGTTTTTAGAGAATACAGCTTGGAAATACCTTGTGACCTTTGAAATTATTCGAATTTGTTCTTATTGAGACTGGAGTCGAGAAGGACGAAAGGATATCGTGATCTCGACCCTGTGGGCCTTCAGATCTGAGGAAGGATATTAACCATGTCTTAAACGTCCCTGTTAAGTATAACAAGATTGAGCGATGGAATGTTATTCATCGGCTTCAAATGATTAACAGTTTAAATAGTTCCGCTTGCATAATTAGTTTTGATAATATTTCTTATCTTTAATTTGTCAGCAAAATTAAGATAAGGCTTAAGTTATGACATAACAATAAAGTAAATGGAAAATATTTCTAATGCCGTTACAGGGATAATATACAACTATCCCTAACATTTTGCATGGTGAACTCGGCTGGAATTTAATCTCATGACAGTAGTATAGAAATATCTCTTTTTTGGAGGATAGAGTAAAGAACATTCTAAAACATGAATTTAAAGAACGACAGTTAAAAATCATCAATTGTAAAATTAAATATATGTCGGAATGTTTTATCCATTTGTGCACAGTAAGCTACGATACCACGATAAATTGATTTAACCAGATTCTTTGTTTACAAATTTCAATATCATGAAGTCCAAGAGGCCTCATAGATCTTTGAGATCCAGGGTCATAAATGAGCTTAAAGGTGCATGTTTGTTGGGGTTTGGGGATTATAAACCTCAACCCTTGTATGCCATTGGTTCATAGTCTGATTACTAATACAAAGAAACATCATAAAATAAATTTTGCTGTTTATTCTTTAGTTTTAGTCACAGTTTAATAAAAGATTTTTTTTAAAGAAAGAGTCTTAACACAACATATTAGCAAGATTAATATTTATCAGAGACACCAAGTAAAAGTACAACAAGAATTCTTACCTTTTTCTTGAGAAGATTACTTGCCTTTTAGCATTATCAATCATTAATGCTAATAGAATTAATGATTTTTCAAACAGATAACCATTACTCAACGCATGTCAACCAATCAGTTATAGTTCAAAGGATTAATTATTAAACCGATGGCCCGAATTCACTGCCATCCACAAGCATTCAGCGGCACAGACACAAACCATCTACTCATCAATCGGTTCACTAATCAAAGGAGTTAGTGATTAGTCATAACAAGATTAAGATCGGGTAAGCTCTCGAGATGAGTATCTTTACCGAAATCCACTCTACCGACTATTGAAGTCGATGAAAATGATCTCTACAGTTACACCTACATTGGTGAGAAAAATGATCAGGGATATCCGTGTTATTGACAGTGACTCGGAAAAGAGCCTTCTACAGATTAAGTGGGAGGGAAGCCCACCAAATGCCAAGCTTTCCGGTTCTTGAACCTGCTGCAAATTCCTCAAATCGTTCGGTTTCGGTTGTGTCTTCAGATGATATCAATTAGGACGATAAATGTATCATTCTCTTTGTTTACAGATTTTCTTGCTACGTCGTTATTGAAGATGCGTGTTATCAGTGATACTGTCGGTTAATTGTAGTCCAGAATTTGTTCTTCGCTCACCCTTTATTAGCAAAGTATGTACATCGTAACAATGATGCTTCGTTAAATGCATCAGAGTAAAAACGGTGACATATTTTTAATTTGGAATGCTAAACGCCAGTTGCAATTCATATTTATTTGCAGTACAGAGGCGTAGGTTTGGAGTGGTTCGGGGCTCAGAGGGGTAAGATATTTTTTTAATATTTTTGTTAAGATTACTTTCAGGCCTTCGTCTTAATGTGTTTTTGAGAATGTGCACCCTAAAAAGGTATGTTAACACTGGGTTCACCTCCACTACATTTAACATCAGATTTTTAATTTGATCCATAAGGATTATTCATTGGTGCTTATGCTCTGCGTCTTTTGGAACGTACCTCTCCCACCCTCATAAGAAAATCCAAACACACTATACAAACATATAGCGCTGTTCTCGAAACGAAGGGCATAAAAGAATAAGTTAATAGTTGACTTAAGGCCAAAGGTGAAAACATTCTTTGCACAAATAATTTGTTTGTTATAGATAGATTATAATAAAAATTACATATTTTTTAAAAATTAACTATAGATAAATTATCTCAATGACCATTATGTAAAGGTAACCCGTACTCCTGCTCCATGTGGGGGCCACATTATTAGTCAATCCTAACTGACGCCAAGATAACGACTTGGAGATCGCAATGCCCAACCTACTTTGCGGCAGCCTAATATTCCGTTCAGCTACGCTCAATGTCAGTAGATACTTTAAGTTTTGACCATTGATCAGTTCCCAATCGACGATTACAGGCTCAGCAAATAATACTTACGTCTTGATTCAATTGAACAATCCATTTAACAAGCTCAAATGTGTCCAACCCTAGACTGGACACGTTAGGCGCTGAGGCCACCTGAGGTCCCGGCACAAAGCTCACGTTTGTTCTCAATAAGATCGAGTCGGGATAATTTTAGATGTCAAATGATTCTGGACATTTCTGTTAGAAAACTGGGAATTTTCAACTATATGCCAACAGGCAGCAAGCTGAACGATACAGATATATTACTATGTATGTCTTCGTTCTGGCCGGGTTCACACTCATACATCATTGGCCATTATACTTTCATAGGTTCCCAACTTTTGAACTGGTGCCCTTATACTACTAAAATTTGATATCCCCTTTCATGTGAATATTTCGACACTCGGCTCTTTTCTAGTGAATATTTTGCAACACGGACCCTTTTCATGAATATTTCATATACCGCCCCTCCACTTCTAGAATAAGAGTGTACATAACATGGTGAAAATCAAGAATTAAGTTTTAAAAATATCCTATTACTAAAGAATATATTTTTAAATTTATTTTTCTAAAGTCCAGTTTTTAGCTTGCAGAATTGAAAGTATCTATAGCACAAATATATTTAAAAATGTGTAATATTATAATAATAGATAGATATTGTTGAATTGAAATGCTACTGAATTTCTTCATTTAAAGAGTGAATACATCAGATTATTCATTATAAAGACTGTTGACTAGGGTTTGGATGATAGGTCATCATTATAGACATTGCTTTTAAAAAAGACATAAAATGACAGTTTAGTCTTTATATAACTCACGTTAATTCCTAGTTTATATTTAATTATGTTTTGGATAATATCGTAATGAGATGGACATGGACGAAACATGTTTCATATTACACTTGAACAAAGACAAATATCGTCACAGAAATTAAAATGCACTATATCATTCAATTTAATGTATATTTGATGTAATGTAATCTACAGTTTTCTATCCACGTGTCCACCACAATATATGAATTTTCTTTGTGACATGAATGGAAACTTTAAATAGCATACAATCATGAATAAGTAACAGTATTAAAGTTTACTTTGTTAGTACATAATCAGCGTGTTTTTAGTCTTTTTGGTTAATCTGCCAACCCCTCACAGTGCCTCTCAACTGTCCCTGAGTTCCAAACACCTACAAGGGGCATTATCACCGTTGAGAACCTGTTAGTTAAAGGGGCACTGCCATTGAGCCTGGCCTTTCTGAAATTGGCATATCACGCACTTTAATCTGACTCCTATCGTTTTGTCTTGGAGTATTCGAGCAAGCATCATGATAATGCCTGCTAAGCGTCGTAGGAGAGTCATTTTGCATAATCCACGGACCTCACAAGAAGTGTGATGGTTGGTCTGTTCCCACCATCAGTGTCGAGTTAGAAGAAGATATGTATGCTACATGTCCAAGCAAACATAATTTACACAAGTCTCACACAACTAACTGCAACAACCTAGATTAGGAAATGCATCCTTAAACTTATTTTGGTAGAAAAACGATATAATTAATAGCAATTATGTTTTAATACTAGAATGTCTTAATTTTTCTTGGAATGTCTTAATTCCACTAATATGAAGATAATCGATTCAGTTGATTACTCTCAATATAACGCTTAATCAATTTCTTATCTAAGTAGCAAATTGTCAATCAAATTTGGATGATTATAATCTACTGAACACTTTCGTCTAAGCTTTCTATTACGTTAATCTCCTGCTAGTTCTTTAGCGCGGCCACTTGAGCCAGTGGTCAAGGTGTCGATCATGAATTCGGACCCAGTACTCACGAAGTTCCTGCCGTGTTGAAGGGCGATGCACGTTAAGTTATGACCATTCTGAAAACAGCTCCCATTGATGGTGTTGTAGTAGGAGGGTGCTAGCTCACGTTGTGGTCGCATTCTTGACATTGTTCAAATTACACGATCCTCGCCAAGTTGAGTGAGCGAATATACGTCGCACTGTTCAGCTACACGAGGGCTTTTGGCGACGGTCCACGTAATTTTGAACCATGGTCAAGTGACGCGGATGACACATGTGCTGGCACCCCTTTCCTAACTTACCACACCAACGGGAGGACGTTTGAGCTCTCGACAGATTTAATGTGCATCGCTCCCCTACAAGGCGGGTCTTCAGTGGCACTGGGATCGAATTCATGGCATTCTAGCCATGATATGATGCCAAGACCACTTGGCTACCGCGGCCACCAGTCCGTCGCCAAAAGTAAAGAAAGATTTTCTCCAAGAGGATTATTAGGCGACACGCGGATAGACCCGTTACAGAAGTTTTAAGACGTCCCTGCACATAAGGCTTCCACTCTAGCTCAAAATATTCAATATCCTCACTTTCTTTAAGAATGCGCGTAAGAAGAAATCTAGCGAGATGTTGAAAAAGGTAATCAATAATAGTCCCAGTACGATGCATATTGGGAGCCTTCTAAAAGAGAATAATATCATCAATGGCGCTGTCATTGAATATTAGCATATTGCTTCATCATATAGGAAAAAGTCATGTCATAATCCTTTATCATCTGGCTGAGTTAGAAGCGTATCGATAAGGTTCCCAAAAATCTGTGCTTTTATATATAATATCTTTACATCAATACAGACATTAAAGGCATAACTGACATTACTTTTGCACTTTTCTTACCGTCCTTCTTTGTTATGACACAGGAATTTTTACTCAATCTCGATTTTTATTCAACAAGAATCTGGATATATACGTTATTAATGTGTTAGTTATATAATAGTACGTTATTAATTTCTTAAAAATGGGGTTTTACTTGGAAAATTATTCCTCCCTTTTTGAATTTGAAAGCTTTTGGGACAACCAGCGTTTATAAGATATATTGTGAAGTTGTAAAGTGACATGATGCATAATACATATATCCTATATATGAAACATGACCAAAATATAGAATCGAATTTAATACTTTGTTGTGGAAATTTTGGATTTGTTCCCATCTCAATCGAAAGCGCATTGTGGTCGGTACGATCGTTTGTGAGTCCAGAGAGAATATTCCTTAATAGTGCTAAGTGAGTTGTAGTGCACTTGGCGACGAATTTGATCACGTTGTCAACAAATTTGGTCACAAAATTTTTGTATTTATTCGAATCTAAGCCCCTATTGATTCTAAGCCGCATCCAAAATTCTAAACAAGTTTTTGGGGAAAATTAAAAATAATGTAAAATGGTTTATCGATATCTAATTTTACGAAATTAAAATAAATTTAAATTTAGAACAAAACGAAGTGAATAATTAATTATTTTAACCAGAATGATAAACTTTTAAATACATACTGAACCTGTTATTGCTCTAATTGCTCCATCCGACGAATTTTTCCCCTCCAATTCTAAGCTGCGCCGATTTTCAGTATCAATAACATTGAAAAAGAAAAAGCGACTTAGATTCGAGTAAATATAGTAAATGCTGGTAAAAAAAGTCTTGAAGGTTGTAGAGTGATTATTAGGTGAGAAAACTTTACAGACCGTAAAAGGTTTTTCCTAACCTGAATAAGAATAATGTAGGGAAGCAACGTGAGTCTTAAACATTTGACAGCGACTGGGTGTTTCATTTGCCTTACCCGAAGTTTAGATTACGAATTTGATTTGCAAGTATTATATTTGTATGATTGTTAAATTTGTTCTATTGTAAATTTATATTTGTGAGTTACTAGTTTTGTGACAGATCTATACGCGACTTTCTGATTAATCCTCTTTGGAAAACTTTGGGGCTAGCTTTCGCGTTAATTCACAGCCATCCCTCAAGAAGAAGCCTTGATATGTAAATTAGTTTGACTATATAAAGTCAAAAAAGGTTTTGTAAATGTAAGATAGAAGGAGCAGAGGAACTGTTGGGGTGATACGTAGGTGAGATATAATTCATTATCACAACTTGCCACTATACTAAATTAGTGGATTGAGAATTAATAATATAAGATAGATTGGATTAGATTAAATTAAACAGATTACTAACCTTGTTTACTTATTGTAGATTGCTCTCTTTATATCACTCCTCGGGTCTCCTCTTGTAGTTTCACTTGTGGTTGATTAGTGGGCTTGAATAGTAATAAAATAATAATTATTATGGAAGTTTCTGGTGATGCTTTGTTTCCCAACACACCTTTAGATAGGCAGGACGGTGAAGGAGCGACTTCAAATAGAAGTCGCTCACAGTTTCTTGCGGGAAAAAATTTACTGCAAATACAAGTGAGTTTCAGAGTAAGTTGAAAAAAAAAATTTATTCCAAAATTACCTGTTGATCACCCTGCATTCCCTGCATTCCATATTGGGAATTTCGATCAATATGATGCATTTTTTTTCGCAGAAAATAACTTTTTAAGTAACTTTTTTACAAACATTTTTCCCATACTATCTCACAATACTTTTTATTCCTATCTGTTTTTTCCATACATAATATTCATCATCTTAATACTCATTTTCAACTTTCTCAACACGTATTGCATAGTTAATTACCAAATAACTCACAACTTGTCCCACTTCAACTCATTTTGTTGAAAAACTGAGCAAAGCCTTAAGTTACGAATATTTTACTTAAAATAGAAGCTATAAGAATGATCGATGCAATCCAAATAATAAAAATAACAACCACGTCTTAATGTGACCTCATAGACCACAGTGAAATGCTTTACGGTGCCATTTTTATTCGAAGTTTAATGACAACCGGAGCGCCATCAATCGTTTATTTCTAAAGATATTTATGGCAACAGAGTTGTGCAATAATGGTTAAGGGAGGATAAATTATAACTGCTCTTAGGAAACCAAAGGTATTAGACTTATAAATCAAACAAAAATGGAAATGGAAAGAAAATAAAAACCCATTCCATTAAGCCCAAAACGTGATCCTCCCTCTTCTTCTTTGAATGAATACATAAAATAAATGACGTAGGTACATGATTTCAAATAGCTGTTTGGGTTTGATATTTAATTCTACTCTATAGTTGTCTTCAGTTTGAGTCAAATAATTGAATTTAAAGTAGAAAAAAAAGTAAATATATAAATTGAAACTAATATAATATTAAGCAAATTTTTCATCAGTTCATTGATATATTACATCAACTCAAGATCTCAAAAAAGAATCAGATTATTAAGAATTTTTTTGAAAATCGCGAGGCCCCCACGTTTTTTTCGAGAACTGTTCTTTCGTCAGTTAATTTTCTTAATGGCCTTTTTTGTGTCGAATAACTTTTTCCACTTAAAATTTTAATATAAGACAGAGGATGAGGCAAAATTTGCTTGCTGAGGTCGTCAAAGAATTGGATTTAGATTTTTTAAAGACGTTGTAGCGATCCCTTTCTCTCGAATCGCAACCCCCGAATATGGATTCCTTTTCGCCCCAGACGCCTAACGCATACATTTCTGATCCAAAGGGAGCCAGTTCACATGAGACTGTCTCAAACCAGTAACTAAGGTCATTGGGGTCAAAAAAGCTTCTGGTAAAGTGGTGACCCGGGAATTAAACACTAGATGACTGCACATTTTAACTCTGTTGGTTGATTATGCATTTCCATGGAGAATCAAACGAAGATATCCCCAATAAATCACGACTGGTGATTTAAACAGCATAGGCTCATGCGTCAACCTGACTGACCATCTCAACAAGAGATGGCCTACAACGTCCACGGAAAAATGTCCCAATGACTCTCAAGACCCACCGGGGGATGTATATCGATTGCAGTAATGGCTGGAAAATAACCTTCTCGATGTATCGCTCAGAAAGTCTATAAACAGCATAAACAACTTTCTTCTCTAGGAAGGGGATATGTAGCGACTCTGCCCAGCGACTGGCAACAAAGAAAGGACAGGAACAAAAGCGCCTTTCGACATGCCCAAATAGGTATTCCTTTTCGTCCCAATCGTCTAACTCATGCTCTTTGGACTCGAAGGTGACCAGTTCAAATCACTGTGCTCCAAAGCAGCAGCCAAGGTCATTTGTGTCAGAACAGCTTCTGTTGAAATGGCGTTCTATGCAGCAACACGAGAGCTATTTATTGCTGAGGTCATCAATATTGCAACCTAAGATTCAAAACATTTGTAGGTTGCTCTGTGCAATCAGTGCAAAATAAATAAACAAACAAATTTAATTATTTGACTTACGAAATATATTGTATCACGTCATCTTAAAATTTAAATTCATCTTTCAAAATATATTAAAATTATGATTTTTAAAAACCTTGAATTATATATAACGGGTAAACCAAAAGTTCTTTTAAACTTTGAAAACTCATTAAAAAAAAATCGCCCCCTTTTCTAGTGAATATTTCGACACTGCCTCCTCCCACTCTAGCGAAGTAAGAGTCTACATAATACATGGTGAAAACAAGAGTTAGGTTTTAAAAAATATCATAATACTAGTAGAAAATATATTTTTTAATTTAATTTTTTCTAAAGCCCCAATTTTCTTGCTTGTGAATCTGAAATAGCTATTGCCACAAATATATTTATATGTGTAATATTATATATTTTAGTCATAGATAGGATATTGTTGGAATTGAAACGCTACTGAATTTCGTATTCATTTAAAAGAGTGAAATAGAGAAGTTTTAGCTTACCTGTTATAAAGACAGGCAGGGATTTTGATGGTACGAAGTAATTCATAATAAAATATTACTTTCAAAATAAATATAAATTGATTGCTTCAGCCTTTAAAGAACCACGTTAATTCCTGGTTAACATATTTGATTATGTTTCTTGGATAATATACGTATGAAATGCAATGGACGAAACATGTTTCCTACTGCTCACAGACAACGACAACGCGTGCACCTACAGAAATTAAAATGCACTATATCATTCAATTTAATGTGGGTCTGAATGTAATGTCATCTTTAAATTTTTCATCCACTTCCCTAACTACCGAAATATGCGAATTTTCGTACATGTGATACAGAAATGATTTAAATACATACAATCATCATAATAAACGGTATTAAAGTTTACTTTTCTTAGTACATAATCAGTGTGTTTTTTTAGTCTTTTTTAGACTATATTTGGCTAATTTGTCCAAGCCTCTCCATGCCATCTCAACCCCCCTAATTTTCTCTGCGTCTTTTACTGCCCCCCTGAAAGCTTCGAACGCCCACAAGGGGGTGTTATCGCCCACGTTGAGAACCTATGAAATAGATAAAAGAAAGTCTCTTGGTTTTGGAGCTTGAAGGAGCTGGAATGAATTTTTAAAAAAGGAAGGGAAGTACCTTTGTTTTAGCCCGACGCACAGGGCTGGGTTTTACTGTACTAAAAAGGGATAGTTTCTTTGGTTTTGCGTTAAGCACGGCGGATAGCGCTTTTTGTTGTTGTTGCTGTATTTAGAAAGATGGAATTTTGTTCTTTTGGCACGATGTACTGTGTGACGGATCTATACGCGACCTTCTATTAACAGTCCTTTCGGGTATTCTTTTGGGCCAGAAAATATTAACCAATCTTCTCCTAAAGAAGAAAACGTGATATGCAAATTAAGTTTATTATATATATTCCTAGTTCGCGAGTTATTGAGGTTAGTGAAATGGAAGTGAAGAGAAAAGTAAACAGAAGGTTAGAAGTTTAGTTAACAAGAGGTGACCAGAGGGTTACAAGGTGAAGGTTACCAGAATTGGTTTAAAGTCCATGTAAAAGATTATAGTCAGGAAGTGTTAAAGATAAGTTGGATTGACTAGAAGACTGCCTAACTTCAGGTACTGTCACCTTCCTATTACGTCGATGTTTAAAGTGTTAAAGTCGTTAGGCGGGCATTCAGTATTTATTTTCTGTGTAAAGTCGTGTTAAGGAAGAACCACATTATTATAAAGTGGTTATTAAACGTATTCTCCCCAAACGCGAATCTCGTCTCTTCCCTCTGTTGCTTGACTGAATTATCCTATTTACAGTGTTATTTGTGTTTGAGTCGATTAAAGTGATAAATAAAATAATTGGAATTTATCATGTCGAGTGATCTTTTATTTCCTTCCACACTATTAGTCGGGTCGCAGGGTAGAAGGGAATTGGGCTCGTTTCAACTATATGGAATTAGTGGGAAAATAATATTGGGAGACATAACAATTGTTTTTGTAAAAATAAATAAATGGTCCTGTACATTTCGTTTCGGATTGCCAATGCCCTCTACTGGTGATATTTTTAACTAAAAACATCTTTGCCATTAAAAGTATCAGACTTTCTTTTGAGCCCTTTCTTGCAAACCGCATTTCTTTATCATCATGGCTTCCTTTTTTTAAATGAATTTTTAGAGTTTGAACGAACTTTTGGCTCACCTGGTACATATTTACTATTAAATTTTCTTACCTCCCGTGTTTTCAACTCATATAAAGTAATTCTATAATGTTGTATCACAAGGATGGGCATTAAATAGATCGCGATCGACCAGAGGACTGCCAAGCCATTTTGGGGCGATCGCCTTCACTAAGACCTAGCCTCACTTACTAAAAGAAATATATTTATGGATCACAGAAGCCAGCTAGACTGGAGAATCGGCTTTTCACAATCGATGCGACTGTGTTTACTTAAGCAAATGATTCGATAAATGAGTGGACGACACATGTACCTTAACTGAAAGCGAACGATGACGCTTACCATGTTCCCTGCCGCTGTAGGGGAAAAGCGATCACTTGGATTCCAGCCATAGGAATGAATTTTTCCCGACATACTGACTGGAGGGGAGCATAAACATTGATGATCAGCTCTTCCCGCGATAGCATGGGATTGGCTGTTGAGACATCATCACTCACCTCGCGCTTGCATGGGATTGGGTTCTCGAGTTGATGTCACGTCCCGCGATAGCATGGGAATCAGCAGCGAACAATTGTAAGTACATACGTTGATTTCAGATTCATCGGTTCATGTATGTTTTCTGCACATTGTATTGAATACGTCCACACTCACGGTCTAGAGTTGTTCAAGCATTCAACTTGATCATTTTGTGTTTTTGTAATAAAATAGTAATCTTTCATATTTTAAAAGAGAGGTACAATGTTGAAAACAAGTCTTAAGAAAAGATATAGTTTTTATACAGAATGGTCACACTTACGCCTAAAACACATTAGAAGTGGCCCATACCCTGGAAAAGTCTGCCCATCCCCGATGTATTATAAATATCTAGAACTTATAGCTCGAAATGCATTAGTACAAAAAGAATATCAAAAATTATTTTCTACATCCTTTTACTAATTTTTTTTCCAAAAGAATTAGAAAAATAAAAGTTCTACATCCGAAAAAAATCAATTAAACTTTTACAACCAAAAATAACCTTAAAAGCATAACACATCTCTCTCTTTCCGAATTATCACATAACATATATGTTCCCGATTTGCTATTATTTGTCATTTGCTGAATCAAAAACAAATAAAATGGAACAAAAACTAAAAGTTTAATTTAATATTTAATTATTTTTCATTGATTAATCGAGAATGAATGAGAGCAGTTGACGGGATTCAAAAAGATTCACGTTCATTAATTATCTACTTTGAAAAATGATAAGGATTCGTTCGACGAATCTTTTACAAAGTGATTAATGGTTTTCAGTTTGTATTTATTTTATTTATAAATTCTTTATATAGTTGAGCCATTTGAAAAGAAGTCAGTTATGACTATTATTCAAAGAAGAATATTATCCATGACTATGCATCTCAACTTGAATCAAAAGGTTAATTGCTTTCTAGAAAGACGAGTAAAATAAATACTAAATTCATATCTTAATTATATAATTCTTTAAATTAATGAATCTGAAAAGAGTGATATAATAAGTTTTACAATTATGTCTTATGAAAACATCATTACGGGATGATTAATTTCTTTGGAAGCGGAAGACGTTCACAATTATTTTCTAAACTTAAAAATCAGTTTTGGTGATATTATTTACATTTAGAAAAGAGATAAATGCCTCTTTTAATGGCAAATATAGTTTTGTAAATTTTGTATTAATGAGAACTTTGATTTAAACGTTTGTATTTTAACTTAAACATTTTTTAATTTAAAATAATACAGATTGTTTTCAGACATTATTGGTAAGCTATTATCAGATATTCACGTATTTTTGAATTGATGTCTAAAGTAGAAATTTTGTATACTTTTGCTTCTGTCCTCATAGAAACCTAAGTTTACCACTAATGAATTTGATTTTCAAAAATATAAAATAACATAAAATTCATTCAAACTTATTTTTTATTTGAAGCAAAAATCTCACATGCATTAATATATCTTGTGACGGGGCTATTCATGAGATTTCCAAACTAATCCTCTTGGGAAACTTTGGGGCTAGCATTTATACTATTTCACAGCCTTTTCAGGAAAAACACGAGATAGCTATATGTTAATTAGTTCGACTATATAAAGTCTATATAGGTTTTGCAATTGTAAGAGAGAAGGAGGTGCCAAGCTGTCACGTAAGTAACACCGGAGAATTACTTCATGAACTTAGCGCGCGTTTAAAGGGTATAAATTAAAAGGTGTAAATTGTTATATTGAAGATCTATGATAATAGATTCAATACCGGCCTGAGGTCAGTTTGTGATAGTTCTCCTTGTCTATTTCTGGTAGCCGGGATTACCTTTAATTGAGTATTAGGATTAATCGACGTATTAGGGAATCACTCCTAGGTTTCTTCTTATAGTTAAACTTGTGATTGTTTAAGTGTTTGTCAGTCTTGAATAAATACATTTGTTATTATGGCTTTTGTTGGTGATGATATGTTTCCTCCCACACTTAGAGACGCGCCGGGCAGAGTGAACGGGGTCCGAGAAAGGACTCCGCGACCACACACACAATCTTTAACTGGTCTATTACTTTGATTTATATCTCATAAAGAGTCCAAGAAATGCCTGAAAATAAGAGGTAAATTATTCAAATTCTATGAGAGTTGCAGTTTGCCGATTTGCTCCAAAAATATAAAACTTTTATTTATTAGTATTTGATTTTTATCTCTTCCTATGCTTTAGAGCTAAATTATATCGATACTGAACTATTACTTTTAATTATACATTGTATTCCTCCATGACTAGGAGTTACTTCAGTTATTCTTTATGTTCTATGTCAGGGGAAGGCGATTATTTGGGCTCGAGGACCACCTAATGCAGTGTTTCTCAAACCTTTTAACCAATGGGCCCCTTTTTTATTGTCGAAACTTGTCCACTGACCTTTTTTTAAAGTCAAAACTTTTTCAAGGACCCCCAAGTGAAAAGCTACATTCATGCACAGTATAAAAATTATAAATTAAAAAAAGCATTGCGTTGAAGAATTAATTATTGAAATTATAACTTTTGTTTAAAATAAAATTTAAAAAAAAGAAACGAGTCTTACAGTAGTCGCATATGATGTGTAACATCTGACTTGTTATCATGGTAAATACGCAATAGTGACTTTAATCCCGAAAGAAATGAATCGGTTATGACTGGAAATAATTTTCTATCAAATAATGATATCTTTAATGAAAATTTTATTTAATTGACACAAGGAGTAATGCAGTTTTTTATCAAAAATATTTATTATTGTTCAATTTGGGGAAGAGCGGCGACAATAGATTTATGAAAACTAAAGTATGACATATATACTTGTGATTTCAAAGTATTTAAAAATCGTTGAAAAACGGCGTCAATAACAGTACCACTGTTAGTTGTCGAAACATTTCGATTAGTGTTCATTTCGAGCTTGAGTTCATCTTTCAGAAAAGCTATGAGCGGCTCAGCTTCTGGCAAACTGAAGTTAACGTTAAAATCGCCACTCAAAATCATGGGAAGCGAGTGATAGTTTTTTTGAAAAAGAGCAGAACCACCTTCGAACTGTTTGATTCGGAGAAATGTATGCGACCACCAAAATGACAAGACTTGCTGGTATGTGCGGTAGGCGGGCGTCTTAATTGCTACTACAGTTGGACCCCCAGACGAGGGTAGCGAAGAGACACCGTCAAGCGCATGCTTAAAAATTAGAAATATTAGAGAAAATCAAAAATACCCGTTTACTTATTTAGTTAGTTTTTTTAATTGAGAAATCTTTTTTAATCACAATTAAAATATTATATTGACAGCGACAGGAATTAACCTCAAAGTATGAAAATGATAAGCTCTTAAATATTTTCAAATAATTCCATATTACTTACTCCTATTTTTTTTAAAGAATGATGAGCTTTGTGAGACGCTTAACAAGAAATGTAAATGTTAATATATAGTTTACACATATATAAATATATCCTTAGAGATTTCACACACAACGAGCCCTGAGACTTTGACATTTGAGCGTAAGAATCACAAGTTTATTCTGGATGAAGTCTAATAAGACTTGCTGGTATGTACGGTAGGCGGGCGTCTTAATTTCTACTAGAGTTGAACCCCGAGACGAGGCTAGCGAAGAGACACCCCAAGGCGCTGAATTGGTCAAATCAAACAGCGCGCGCTTCCCCCTACTTCCTGTTACGCATTTCCGTCCCTTTTCACGAAATCACTCCAACAAATATCCAGCAACCGAGAGTAAAGATGTTACACATAAAAAAAACTAATGTCTTGAATGAACTTGTTGCGATGTTATGAGTGCATTAATGTCCGTCTCAATGTTTGTAAGTAGCAACTGCAAATCTCCACGAGCGGTCGGTTTCTTTTGTGTGTGTGTGTGATGAGGTTTTTAGGCACGCGCGACACTGAATCCATGTTTCACCAAAGTCAACAACTTCTGTACAATAACCCATAATGTAGGATATAAAATTGTGATCTTTTTGAAGTGAAAACTTCTTTAGCGGCGTTGGGCACTTTTTGGTAGGGGAAAATCTTATGAGTTCGCGTCACCGACACGCTCTGAGTGGCGCACGCGCAGTGTGCTGTTCGCCTTACACACTTTTTAGATGGGTGAAATCTCATGCGATCGCGTCACCGACATGCTTTTAGCAGTATATCTGTAGCTATACAGCTGACGTACAGTGCTGTGTATATCTTATAAGTGAAATTGAATGGATTTAGAGAAAAGTTCTTTGTGTATATACTGTGCATTGCTCGTTGCGATTCCGAGAATGGGCAATACATATTAATGGTTGTCGTTCATATTTCGCCTAGAAAATCTATGAGACAGATACAACAATTTTTATTTGAAAATTTGATGATTTTTCAAAAGAAGGTTCTGAAATACTCGAAAAAAGATTTTGCGAAAAATATGATGATGTACCGATGATTTTAAGTGGAGACTTCAATATTAACTTTGCAGATGATAAAAATCCACCACTAATTGAATTTCTAAATGAAACACTTAATTTAAATATGTCCCATGATCGAAAACTCAGTACTACAAAATATAAAACGACGATCGATGCGGTTTTAACGCGATACTTACATAAATTTGAATCAAACATTTTCCTTTCTTACTTTAGTTACCATAAGCCTATTGTATCTTTTTTAGAACAAAATGAAATAATTGAAAGCTCAAAAAGTCTAAGTATTGTTGAAATGAATGATGACTATGATGCAAACAATTAAAATAATGTTAAAAATCAAGTACATTGAAATTTAAGTAAATACAAATACTATCCATAAATAATATGACTGTATATTAATTATTATTTCAATTGAATTGTATTTATATTTTGTCGTGATCTTGTACAGCCCGTAATATATTTGAATAATAAAAAACCATATAAACGTGTGCATTTAGTTGCTGCTCGGAGTGACAATAGATATGAAAACCAGATGGACGTTGATAATTTTTATTCAAACATTATGAAATTTCAAATTTTAATACTAAAAGTTCTAAGTTTTCACTTCTATCGGCAGTCTCTATAACTGCCAATTTTTTTTTTTTTTTTTGTAACCAGAATTTGTGATATCCTTGGATGGATCAAATTGTTTAAAATTTTATATTAAACGTTGCGTGGACCCCCTGACGTTGTTCACTCCCAAAATTAATTTTAATTTTTCAAGGACACCCCTGAACAATATAGGGGATGCCTGAAGGTCCGTATCACTTTGGAAACCACTGACCTAAAGGATACCGAAGGGCTGCAAATTTTTAAATGATTGCATTCATTAGTTAACGTTTTGCCTCAGAAAAGGTATAAAATGTATCTTATAAATCGATAAACATAAGTGAAATGAAATAGGGGCAGTTTTATTAAATTTATTTACTGTGCTTCTTTCATATAATCTATAGCTGCACAAGCACGCTTATTTTTAGAATCAGTTAAACGAGACAAATGTTCCCATCATGCAATTCTACATTTTTTTTCCAAACAAGTACGAGATTACTAGTTGAAATCCTTTTTGCTGCCTGAAAATTATTGTCATACAACTTGCATCGATATATATTTACTCTTGTTCATCATCATACAAGAAAAACTTTGCTCACAAATATATGTCGACCCAAATATATGAAACATTTTCTCTATATTTGACTCTCAGACTGTCTTAGTAGCCCGGGGGGGGGTGAACTCTTTGCGAAATGTTATTGGCCCACTCCTGTTCTATATATAAAGCCTTTGTTTATCATTCAATCTGAGGGAGAATCGAATGTTTCAACTCCCACGCTGTACCAAGTATTTAAAATGTTTATAAAAAGCATTATTAGACTTCTGCTTCTTTCATTTGATACACTTAGATGCTTCAAGTAAAAAAAAAAAAAAAAAAATTCCTCTTTAACGAGAAAAAAAAAAGAATAGTAATTTTATATATTTAAAAGAAAAAAAATAAAAGAAAGAAATATATGACAAGACAAGTGAACAATCTTGATGGCGGAATAAAACCTTAAAAATTTATTAGTATTGAAGGAGTTGTTGTCAATTCGAATCACATTTTTAGTGTGTAATTTAAAATCGATAATATGGGGAAAATCACAATCACCCCTCCCCCCTTTAAAATAGTCGTTGGGAGGGGGATGACCAGAGTGCCTAGCTCTTTCGAGCTTTAACCTCTCATCATTAGGATTTTGAATTACTGTAATGTTATGACTCTTACCCTTTGTTAAGTTAGAATACTTTAAAAAGTAAAATATTCTTAAAATAGAACAATAAAAATTAAAAATTGGAAATAAAAAAAGCATTAAGTAATTGAAAATTTTAGATTCAAAATCAGTGCAAACAAAAAACTTAAAATAAAATAAATATTGTGAAAATTTTAAGTGGCGTAAAAAAATGTACCAGTTTTTAAAATCTAAAAGAAAATAAAGCAAATAGTTTCATGAAAAAAGTAAAATAAATAAAAAAAAATAACCGACAAAAAATGTACTCTGCATAAAAAAAAACTTTACATTCCAAATATTTCATAGACGAAGAACAAACGACCTTATACGAATCACACAAATTCCACTCCACCACAAATCAGGTAATCGCGACGTCTATTCGTCCTTCTGCAACCTTCACATTTCCCCCCAAAATGACACAAAAAGCATCGATTCTATTCCACTCCATAACATGACGAGCCATCAAAAAAGCGCTCACTTTCTACTCTCGTGACACCGTCTGATTCAACACGCACATGCCAACTTTCCAAACAGGTGTCCCTCCGAACAAAAAAAGAACACCAATCCGTCCTTCAAAAAGCCCAAGTGGCAGATGATAAACCTCTGGAACAGTGGCAAACAAACCATTCGCTGAAGCAGCGTAAAAAAAGTGTTCTATCCATTCCACTTTGCGTCTACGTCATCTGCAGGTGACGTCATGGTCCTTCCTCATTGACGTCATCGAAGTGGTCCAATAGTGACTCGATTGTGACATCTTTTGTCTTCTTTCTTCTTTCGGTTGGCGGTCAGAATTGGAAACAATTAGGTGCGTTTGTGCGTGGGTTATGTGTGCACAGTTTTTTTGATGGGACCGAAGCGATTTACGAGGCGCAAATTAGCGGCGAGGCTTTATTATTACAGACCGTGGTTAATTGCGACGTGGTGTTTTGAAGAGAGGTTTTAACTGTGTGAAGTTGTGATGTAATCTGAATGGAGATGATGACGTTTTTTTAGTAGCTGTCTTGTTATTCAGGGAAGGAAAAAGTAGTGTTTTATTTGAATTTTTAATTACACCTATGCTTCTATTTACACAGAAGATGGGTTTTTGTTACAAAACCGTGTAAATCAAAAACAAACTAAAACACACCCAAATCTTTTTTTTTACACGATTTTGTAATAACGCGGTTCACCAATACACATTTTAATACACACCAATACACATTTCTTCTTTTTTTTATGCACGGTTTTCTAAGGAATGTATGTACTGTACAGGGAACGTACGCATAAATCAATCATTTATTTAATGTAAAATAAATTTAATTGTAATGTAGTGGTGTCAATTGGAGTCCGTTTCACCTTGGTCACTTGACACTTGGCAAAAAATAAATAAAGGAAATGTTAAAAACAACAAAGGGAAGTTTTTGACTCAAACGATGAGCTAATCATCTGACAATAATTCAAAAAATTTCGAGCTACATTAATTAACTAGCTGTTACCCGCCCGCTTCGCTGGGTATTTCATGATGTTTTATAAATTTTTGTTGGTTATATATATGTATAAATTTTTGATATTTAAGTCCTAGCATTAAGAATTCGATTGTATTGAAAAATATGCGCCCCTTACGTTCCTCAACGAAATTTGGGAGTCGATTTTCACGAAACGCATTTTGTGGCGTATCTGTATTCTATGAGAGGAATCTGCTTACCAAATTTCAACACTGTGCGTCTAATAGTTCTAGTCGTTACCCGCCCGCTTCGCTGGGTATTTTATGATGTTTTATAATTTTTTACTGCTTATATATATAAATTTTATAATATGTATAAATTATTGATATCTAAGTCCTGCATTAAGAATTCGATTGTATTGAAAAATATACTTATACCTGTAACTGTCGCCTGTCGATAAAAAAAAAAAGGGCAAAACTCATCTAATTTGTATTTTCTAAAAATCTCTAAAATTGAAGTATAGAATGATGTTTACTCTTTCGTAACCCAAAAACCAAGTGGATTCCCGCAAAACCAATTTTCGGTGGATCTCTACTCCGTAAATTGAACATGCAAGCCAAATTTCAAGTCTAAATCTAACAGAAAAAAACAAAAGTTTTACTATCAATATCCCCGTAATCCCGTTGAGAGCCGTTTTCCAAAATAACCGCTCTTAGCGGATTTCAATTCAACAAAAGAAAAATGCAAACAAAATTTCATTATTATAGTTCTTGTAGCTCGAAAAAAGGAATTTTTTTGGCAATACATCGCAGTAACCCCCTGCACCCCCCCCAGAACTTGATTTGCTTAAAATACATTCTTAGTGGATCCCTATTCAACAAAAGAAACATGCTTAACAAATTTCAAGTATATGGGTCTAACAATTAAAAACAGGAATTTTTTTCTGTAACTCCTCTTGAACCCTCGCAACTATCCTTAGGTGTCAATTTTCGTTTTACTCTTTGTTAGGGGAACTCTATTCCATGAAAGGAACATAGCTACCAATTTTCAAGCAGGATGATCAAATAGTTTTAAAATGGAAATATTTATCGATTACGCCTCTTAATCTCCCGAAATCAAACTTGGTAGTTGATATTCGCGAAACCCATTTTGTAGCGGTTCTCTACTTTACGAAAGGAATCTGCTTATCAAATTTCAGGACTGTACGTCTAATGGTTTAAAAATGGGGATAATTACGTATAACGCCACTTGAGCCCCCGCAAAGCCACTTCGGGGTCTGTTTTCACAAAACCCATTTTGTAGGGGAATTGAACTCTATGAAAGGAATCTGCTTAGCAAAATTTGAAGTCTGTGCTTCCAATAAATAAAAAATGCAAAAAAAAAATTATCAATAACGCCCCTTGAACCCCCGCAACGCCACCTAGGGTCAATTTTCACAAAACACATTTTGTAGTGTATCTCTATCCTATGAGAGGAATCTGCTTATCAAATTTCAAGACTGTGCGTCTAATAGTTTAAAAATAGAAATAATTATTTATATCTGCAACACCCCTTGGGGTCGATTTTCCCCAAACCCGTTTTGTAGCGGATATTTACTCCATGAAAGAAACATTCCTACCAATTTTCAAGCAGGTAGGTCAAGTAGTTTAAAAACGAAAATATTTATCTCTTACGCCACTTAATCCCCCGCAACGCCACTTAGAGGTCTGTTTTCACAAAACCTTCTTATAGCTGATCTCTACTCTATGAAAGAAATCTATTTATCAAATATAAAGAATGTGCGTCTAATAGTTTAAAAATGGAAATAATTATCTATAACGCCCCTTAAGTCCCGCAACGCCACTTGGTTGCAATTTTCACGAAATCCATCTTGTAGCTGATCTCTACCCTATGAGAGGAATCTGCTTACTAAGTTTCAAGACTGTACGTCTAATAACTTAAAAATTGGAATTTATAACGCCCCTTAAACCCCCCCCCGCCCCCGCAACACCCCTTGGGGGTCAATTTTCCCAAAACCCATTTTGTAGCGGATATTTACTCCATTAAAGAAACTTACCTACCAATTTTCAAGCAGGTAGGTGAAGTAGTTTAAAAACGGATATATTTATCTATTACGCCCCTTAATCCCCCACAACGCCACTTAGAAGTCTGTTTTCACAAAACCCGTTTTTTAACTGATCATTATTCTACGAAAGGAATCTATTTATCAAATTTAAAGACAGTGCGTCAAATAGTTTAAAAATGGAAATAATTGTCTATAACGCCCCCTAGGGGTCGATTTTCACCAAACTTATGTTATAGCGGAACTTTACTGTATGAAAGGAATCTGCTTACCTAATTTCAAAATTGTACATTGAGTAGTTTAAACATGGAAACAATCATTTATAACGCCCCTTAACCCCCCTTAACGCCCCTTGCGTTTCGAATTTCGGAAAATCCGTTCTTAGCTGATATCTACTCTATGAAAGGAACACGTCTACCAAATTTCAAGTCTGTAGGTTGAATAGTTCCAGAGATATCGTGATTAGTCAGTCAGTCAGTGAGTGAGTCGCTTTTCTCCTTTATATATATAGATATTTACTCAGTGAACTTATAGTTCGAATAATAAAAAAAATACTTTAAATATTTCACATCTATCTATGCCATAAAATGCTATAATTTTTCAATGGATGTATACGTATATATAATAACTAGTTATAGTTCGACACAAATGAATATTTATATACCTTGATGTGGCAGATTTCAAAATAACTGCTCTTAATATAGAATATAAACATAGTATGTATTATTCTGTAACTTTTTCTAAACTAAGTTAAAATAAGAGAATATTGTATATTTCCATAAAAAATAAATTACAATAAAGAATCTAATAAACTTTTTTAAAAAGACAAAAGCCAATATTTTGGCTCAAGCGAGAAAAACTATAACTATAGTCTTCGGAGTCATGTTTACAATTTTGGTCAGAATAAAAGCAGAACAAGTATTAAAAATAAGAATTTCTTTAAAATAATTTTAAAAAAAGTGCAGTTAAAATAACAACTAGCATTTAAAAAAACAAACAGCTAAAGTAATATATTATTTTAACTCATTTTTTTTATATAAAGTCGGAATATCTTGTTCTATTTTTATTCAATATATAACAAAGTTTTCATAAATTTGGAATAATCCTTATTATTTGTTCTCAAGATTCTACGGAAATTTATTTAACAAAGAACTTTAATTTTCTTAATACTTGTTTTAACATAAGGAACGCTTCCTTAGAAATCTGAGATGGAATTTTTTTTAGTGTTACTTAAATAATTTTAGAATTTATATACTATATTTTCTACATCACGTTTAATTTTTTACTTTTTTTCTTAGTTTCAATTATTAACTAGAAGAAGCTTAAAGACTGAGAGTTTTGAATTTCGAATTGCATTTCCGTTTGCTTTGAATGGCAACGTTGTAAACAATTGCATTCGCCAGGCAGTATAACTATTGCCATTTTTGAGAAGATAAAGTCATGTCGAAGTCTTCGATTACACGTTATTTTGAAATACTGACTCATTAAATTATTTTGAAAGCGTAAGCATATTGCGATATACAATAGCAAGAGAGAACCGTTGTAATCGCTTACAATCCATTGTAATGTGAGAAATGCTTTAAAAAATATGTAACTTTTACAATACGTGTTTTTATAAAGTTCTTTGACTGTTTGAAATTAATTATTTTTTAAGTAATTGAGTGATCGGCCATATCTCAATTTATATGTTAACAAAAATTTAAAAAATGAGGAGATATGGGAACGCATGAAATAGATTTTTTTTTACCCAAATGGCGAATTATCGCCATTTTTACTATATAGTTCTTAAGGTAAGACTACCCTAAAATTGTGAATTTTGCTAAAAATTGACACATTTTTTTTATCATTTTATTTTACAGACCATCTTAAAAGTTTTATAAAAATATGAAGTTTATTTCTTTCCGTTCATTGGAACAAAATCTACACGTGTTTTAGTAAAAGTAAATGCCATTACTTTAAGCAAAATGTCATACTTTAAAATGCGTTTCACACGAAATGTGTTTTTTTGAAAATGCTCATACGGGGACAGTGATTGTTTAAAAAGTTTTGAAAATAATTAACAGAAATTATTTGTGTATGTTCTGTATAATAGTAGAAGTGTTTTAACCTTCAGATTTAACAATCAGTGTTTCATTACGAAATTCACAGTTCCTCATGTGAATGTATAATCACTTTTTTTAAAGAAATATATTATAATAACTAAGATAAAGTGCTCTAATTTTTGTAAAAATTAAAATATCTCTTATACTGAAGGTCATTTTAAAAATGAAGAGCATAGCAACACATCAGAATTGAAAAATTTCAAATTTGTTCATAAACTTTTGGTACAGAATTGGCCGCGTTTATGTTATTTTTTGTAATTTTTTACCAATTTTTTCTTCTTAATAATCATAAATTCTTTTTCTCTTCTTAATTTTAGCATATTTTTCTTTAAATGTACTACGCAAAATTTAAAAACAACAAAAAAATCCCCACATCCACTTTTTTAAAAAAAAAGTTGCCGCAAGTAGTCCTATATCTTAAGTGCATAGTAGTTTTTCAACGACCGTTATTATTCGATTATAGTGTTGCCACTTAAAATGCTTGCACGCCTTTTAATAAAACATAAATCAAAAATTAAGTAAGATTAAAGTTTTTTTAATAAATATATTTTCGAAATAATGGTATGTTGAATGTGTATGACATTACATTTAAGGAAAGGATCAAACATATTTTTAAATTTATCAAAAATAATAATTTTTTAAAAATAATTTTTATATTAATATAAAGTATTTTTAAAATTTTTTTTTTTTGAGAATATTATTTTAGATTATTTGACAAGAAATATTTTTTAAAAAGAATATTAATATATTTTGCTGTTTTATTTATTATTCAGAGTATTTTTATAAATTGAAGTTTGATCCAAGCCTCAACACATTAAATAAACCTCTGGTTTTTAGAATAATAATTTAAAGTAGTTATTCAAGGAAGGAAAATGAAAAAGTTTTCGTTTCATTGGGAAAAAATTTCAAACAAACAAGGTTATCAGATTACTAAAATAGAGTAAAAATGCATTTTATTATTTTTTTAAACAAAGTGTTTTTGAATACGAAAACACAATAGCTTGGAAAAGATTTAGTACGAACAAATTTATAACCATAGAAAAAAATAGTGAAAGATTTTAACAAATAAGTTAAAAGCATTAATATGGTGCTTTTATAAAAGGAAATAATGCATGTGTAATGAAAAAAAGACTATTTCATTTTAAACTAAAGTTGCAGCGATAGTAAGTTAAAAAATGTTGCCACATTAAAAAAAAACCGTAAATATTTAAAAAAGGAAGTTAAAACTGAAATAGCAACTCTATCATCTTTTTAAAATTCAAAGATCCTGAACAAATTAGTTCTTTTCAGAAATCATTTCTAAGTAGTTAAAAATATTTGTTGTTGTTTTGTTGTCACTAATGCCACTTGTCAGATCGAGGCCCTTGAAGTTCATCGCGGCAAAAGGGCTAGAAGTACGCATGTCGTTATCTATAGCTTCGAGCATCATACAGGTGACAGTACGTTTTAGCCCAATTTTCAGGGAGAACACTTTGTAGGTGGTCAGGGACCTCCCACCAACCTCACGAGAGGACTTGCGTTTCGATGGCTATTTAGAGTACCCTCCATACCGCAAAAGAGAGAGAGAAGAGAGAGAGAGAGTACTATTCTTTTACAAACATCCATGCCTTCTCCGGTATTCGGACCTAGGCCCTACGGCACAGCAGTCAACGTCGCTAACCACTATACTGGATAGGCGGCCTATTTCCTAATATACGATAAGATTTTTTTTTATGCTTTGTATCATTAAAATTTCATGCTTTTATATTTATAACTATTAAAAGTAAACATGACATAATAAAATAAATAATATATAAAATAATACAAATATTTACAAGAGTAAATATTTGTATTCTTTTGTGATAGCATGATTGATTTAAAAATCTCATTAGCAATTATACTAATCATAAATATATTATTAAGTTGCAAAAATTATATTTGTACTTGTCAAACACTGTACAATAAATAAACAAGTGCATAGATTTTCTAGACCGAATTAAAAGACAAAATGTGATATATTTACCTTCAATAAAAAATAACCAACATTTTCAAAAATAATAAACTTTTTATCATTTTTAATTTCAATATTTTGATTCCAAATAATAAAACTATCAAAAAAAAAAAAAGATACATTAAGTTCTTAGATGTGAATGCTCAGATTTTACGACAAAAAACAATAGATACATGATCTACACCCTAGCAATAAAACTAGCAATTTATAACAATAAAAACTAGACAATGTTTTGAATCCTTTTTGTAACATTTTAGAATTTGTTTCTTTCATATTCATGCTAGTATTTTAATTGCAATTTTTGAATCTTGTATTGTTATTTATGTGTTTTTAATTTTTTATTTTAATATATACGAAGAATAATTTTTTTTAAAGTTTTCTTAATACTAATTTAAAATTTATTTTATTAAACTTATTATTTTTATTCGAATTTTTTAAAGAAGTTTTTAAAAATCTTTAAAATAACATTCATAAATCAGCTCTGTTTTTCCCTTCGACGACTAAAAATATCTCTAACTAACATCATTTAGAGATTTATAAAAATTTAATGAAGTAAGTTCGAAAAGACGTCCTTAGGGTTAGTACAACATTACGCCGGCATAAAATTTTTGTACCACAGAAGTTCTAATGAGTGTCTTATGGGATTTCCAGTTCTCTTTTTCATTCTGCTTCTCCAAATATTTTTCTTCGATAAATTGCTTTCCACTCAATTCCTTCTATTTTTAAAAAGATTTCTTCGATTTTTTTATATTTTTCCCCCCTCCCTTTTCAACAAGAAGAGGTATTGGAATTAGCACTCATGTCAGAAGGCGTCTTATAAAAATAATAAAAACGAACAAGAAATTGAAGAATCTTATTTTTAAGCTGGAGGCGAAATAAGTATTTCTTCTATTAAAAATGGCTTAAAATTCAATCAGAGAAGAAATATTACGAGATCATTACGGGATAGAAAAGTTTTTTTAATAACTTAATGCTATGTTTGGAAATTTAAGGTTAGTTTGAATTCTTTGAAAATTAGTACTGTAATATATTTGTGCTTGAGGAGTAAAAAAAAAAAAAAAAACTCTTAAGATTCGATCAAAATATTTAATAATTGGTGTCATGATTATTTTTTTTGTTGACGATCAATGTTGAAAATCTACGTTTCATAATAAGTCGCTTTTTGAGAATTTATACTATAATATTTATTACTTACGGAGAATATATAGGTAGAGAGTCAGTGGCGTAAAGTACACCGGGCAACCACTGCGTCGCGGGGGGGGGGGGAGAGGCAAAGCCGGACTGACGCCAAGTGCGTACCCTTTGTAACATCCGGCTTGGGGCCCCAAACCTCACTTTGCAGGGGAGCTCTAATATTCTCCGTTACGCCACTGTGGAGAGTATTAGTATTAGCTCAACGGAGAATATTAGAGGGAACCCCATGAAAAGTCAGATTTTCGGTCCCAACCGCATCTTACGAAGGATTGCATATTTGGCGTCTGTCAGACTTTGGGCCCCCTAGAATCCTGCCCCTCCCCGCGATGTGGGGGCATACGCTACGCCACTGATTTATTGTTTATTAAAGTAGCACTTTTTTTTTAATTGAGTGAATGTTTATTAACGTCACTCTAAAAGCAACACGTGGGCTATTGGCGACGGACCTCATAATTTTAAACCATGGTCAAGTGATGAGGACGATACCTAAGCTGGCATTCCCCCCACTCCGAACTGCCACACCACGCCAACGAGATGACTTTGAGACTTGACCGATTTTCCGTGCATCGAGCTCCTCTACATGACGGGTCTTCAGTAGAGCAAAGATAGAACTCATAGCACGCCTGCCACGGGTCTGTGACCTTGACCAATAGGATTTCGTTCCCACAACGTTGCCCTTCAAGGGATGGCTACCAGCGATGGATTTCATAATTAATTTTGACCCTTCATTAAAATGACGAGGACGTCTCCACTTTCTGCAAGCTTTCACATCACTAATAAGACTGGCGTTACAGAAAATATTAGCCCCCCCCCGAAAAGTCAGGTTTTGATTTAATATTTTATAAATTGGTTTAATGAGTATTTGGCGTCAGTCAGGCTTTGAACCCCCTAGAATCCTGGTCCTCCTGTGGTGCGGGGGTGTACGTTACGCCACTGTAATAAGAAGCTTTTGAGCCTAGATGGATTTACGTGCACCAACTCCTCTACATGGAGGGTTTTAAATGGCACCAGGATTCGAACCCACGACTCGGCAGACTGATCGATGTCAAAAAGCTTGATGTTTATGACAGTAGCGTAACGGAGAATATTAGGCCCCCCCCTTTTAAAGTTAGGTTTTGGGCCCCAAGCCGGATCTTAAAAGAGTATGTACTTGGAGTCAGTCAGGCTTTGGGCTCCCACGATGCGGAGGTGTACGTTACGCCGTTCGTTTATGATAGTAAATAAATGGGATAGCAAGTCTTTCTGTAGAGATTCGTAGCGTAGTATTTTTAAGCTGACAATGTTGAAAACTGTTTTTGCAAATATGCAGAATTGATTTGAATTATATTTTGTACAATTTAGGACATAATTGAGAAAAGATTTCATAGTTTGAATTAAAATTTACTAAAAAGGGCTATTTCCAGTATATAGTGTTTCTTTCTCGTTTTTATTTCTCAAATGGATAATCTTGCAAATTTAATTAGTTATATACAACTTCTTTAAAATTTTGTTTGGTTTTTCTTTGCGGTTTTAACTTTTCTATGAGACCTGAAATTACGCACAAATTTAAGTCTACGCTCTGTATATAACTTTTAGAGTACTTCAGAGTTTATCTATAGTGGATTGTACCTTTATTAACCTGATTAGGAAAATCAGAATGTGACTTAAGAAAATTTTTGATTAAAATTACAATTTACTAATATTTGCATCAAATGTAATCTTTAAATTTATTTGTCAATCAGTAGCACAATGAATACTATTTTTAAATTTTTTTCTTTTTGAATAACAGAAGAAAAATGTAGAATATAAACATATAACCAGTATTTCTATTTTCACTTTATCAGGAAATTTCTTTCACATCGTTTCCATAAACCGAATTCCCATCGTAAATTCTACTTTACGAGAATGGCCGTTCTGCTTCTACTCTAACGTTTTTCATTTCATTTCATTTCACAGTACACAAATATATTTAAGCAATAAATTTCACTATCAAAAGCAAGCTTCCTTTTCTTGAGCAATTTTTAAAATCATCCATCAACTTTCAACATAAACTGTTGAAATAACAAAATGCTGTCGATGAAATATTCATCTGCCCATTCCAATTCAAAATGGCAGTTCGAAGCAAAAAAGGAAACTTCTACTTCGACTACCATTTCACGCACGAAACAAATAATCGGAAAACGTTCCACTGTCGTGCTTCAAGCCCTTCGCGCTCGGTTTCTTAAGGCAAGAATTTATTTATATTTGAGTAAAAAAACAAAGGAATAAAAAATTAAAAAGAATATCTGAACGTAGAGGAGCTTCCTGTCCTATTGAGCAAACGATAAGAAGACCGAAACATCATTTGGTAGAATATTCTTGGTTTGGAAGAGTGGAATGACTCTGTTGACACTTCTACGTCGTGCTCAAGGAATGTGTGACTGTTCTTTTTTTTGTTCGATTTTCTTTTCTTTCCAGACGAACAATAGTTGTTCCATCTCCACCCTTGTGTTCCGTCGTTTGGAAGAGGCGGAAATTAGCTCTCATCTTCTTGTACTCTTCAATAACTTGATTTTTTTTCCTTTCTTTTCTATCTTATCTGTTCGGTGTCCCTTTTTTTGTCATCAGTGAGCGCTCTTTATGGGTATATAGTCACATGTTACATAAGGCATGGGAAAATGCATGTTTTGTGCTTCTCCGTAAAGGTCGGGTTAAATCTATTATTATTCTTTTTCTTTACTATGTGTGAGTAAAAAAGTTTTGGTTCGATGAGTAGTGTTCTTTTATAAAATCGTCTGCTCATAAAGAAGAGAAATTTAAGAAAAGGTTTCATGTTGCACATTTTTTTTTATTCATCATTCCTTGCAAATAAGTGGAGGCTTCAAAAATAGCGCCTGGATGGATAACAAGTACTATAAAAAAATTTTTTTAGCCAACTCCTACTTAGATCAACAAAAAAAAATTATTTTAGTTACCTTTTTTAATAGTTACAATTAATATAAATGTGTATATATATATGATAATCCACAACATTAAATGGTAATTAATTTTTATTAATTATCATTAAAGTATCGTATTGTCATCCGAAACAATCCTGTATATAAAATTTCAGTTCAACTGAATGCTTTAAAACGTGAGGGGAAAAAAAAATCTTTTAAAAGTTTTGACCCAAGTTGATAAAAAGTAAGCCAACGTGGCTGTATCTGTAATTCTTTAAATAGCTAATTTCAGTCCATTAATTTTAATTAATTATAATTAAATTGCCCCGTATTGTTACCCAAAACAATAGTGTATAGAAAATTTCAGCTCAAATGAGTGCTTTAAAAGGAGAGAAAAAAACCTATTTAAGTTTTGACACAAGACGTCAAAATGGTCACTATGTCGCCAAAATGGTCCCTAAGTCGCCAAAATGGTCTCTAAGTCGCCAAAAATGATGCCAACGTGGCTGTATTTGTAATTCTTTGAATAATTAGTTAAAATCAATTTATTTTTAAAAATTAAATTACTATATTGTCATCGAAAATAATCGTGTATATAAAATTTCAGTACAATTGAGTGCTTAAAAATACATTTTATTATCGACTGAAAATTCGAACAAGATAAAAATATATACATAAATAAATATATAGAGAGAGTGAGCTAAAGTATAGGAATTGAAAAACAACTATATAAAAGGGTAAATTAATTATTATTTTTCTTAAAATTAGCCTTTGTGATGTTAATTTTTGAACTTAAAAAATAATGATTCACCGTTTACAACTATGTTATTGAAGCAAAAAGAGACATTTAAATACAAGGTAAACAAAAGAGTTCTTGCCGTTTGTGCGTTTCCATTGAAAGAAGTGATAATAAGTATGCAAATTCGTGTATGACGTGATTGAGAAACCGTCAGTCGAGAGTAGGAATATCAGTTGTTATAAACGCAGGTCCACTGCTTACATTCATCAATCGAAACTCGTACAGTAGCGAAACGAAATGAACGTATCGAAGGAGCTAGTTCGGGGTTGTTTACTTTACGACTTCAAAGTGGGCTTATCAGCCACTGCATCAAGTCGCCGAATATGTCAAGCGTTTGGGGATAGTGCTGTCAATGAACGTACGGCAAGGCATTGGTTTCAAAAATTCAGGTCGGGAGATTTGTCCCTCTGTGATAAAGCTCGAACAGGACGACCACAGGCCTTGGATGACGAAGCCCTGCAGGCGGCCATTGAGGAGGACAGTAGTCAAACGTGTGGTGAACTTGCAAGACAATTCGACACTTCCAGAGAAATGGTTAGACTTCATCTGAACCGCTTAGGTAAGACGTTCAGGCTGACCTAGTGGGTTCCTCACAAGCTGTTGGAAGTCCATAAGCAACAATGAGTGGCAGCCTGTTTATCGTTGCTTTCTCGCCACCGTAGCGCATCCGTATTCAATCGGGTGCTGACCAGTGACGAGAAGTGGGTCCTGTATGACACAGCAAAGCGTTCCAAACATTGGTTGTCACCCGAGGATACTGCCCCGCACAGCGCAAGACCACCTATGCACCCACGCAAGATTATGCTTTGTGTCTGGTGGATTTGTCGTCAAGTGGTTCACTCTGAGTTGCTACAAATGGGCCAAACGGTCACTGCAAACCTGGATTCGCAGCAATTGGAACGTGTACAACCGGCATTTCCTCAGAAGGAGCCATCACCGGTTAATCGAAAGGGTGTACTGTTATTGCATGATAACGTGAGTCCGCATGTCGCGCGAGTGGCCAGGAATACGATACAGCGACTTGGTTGGGAGACTTTGTGCCATCAGATTACCACCTCTTCCATTCCCTGCACAATCATCTTCATGGTAAATCCTTCACCATTGAAGCAGACGTGCGCTAAGCTCTCACGGACTTCTTTGCGTCCCACACCCCGAGTTTTACCCCAAGAGGATTGAACAACTGGAGACACGTTTGCAGAAGGTGCTGGATGCCGATGGTGATTACTTAGAGGACTAAGAATAGGCCACGCTGTTTGTATGTCATGTTCTTTTGGGTCATTAAAAACGGCAAAAACTTTTTTTTTACCTTGTAGATAGGATAATTTAAAAAAATAATTTTGAAAGTAAATTTTTATCATTTGATAAAGCCATGTGAGACGCCATACCATCTTTTGAAAATTTAACTCCTTGTTTATAAATATCAGAATAATTCAGAAAAAATATGCAGGGTGTTACCGAATTCAACCGACAAATTCAGAGGGGTGATAGTAGGCAACATGGGGATGATAAATAACCATAGAACATGGGGTCGTAAGTCACGTTTAGTCAGTGGAAATAGCTATAAATAGTAGCTGTCAGGTGGACGATGAGCCAGTCTTGGGAAGCAGCCAAACGATACGGAACAATACGGAACGATGGACAATGGCACTAAAAGTACTTATAATGTACTTGAGGTACTTTGTTGGCGATTCAACCTACTACATTTTTGTTGTCCATGTACTATAGACAGTCAACTTACAAAATCCATTATTAACAATAAGGAATGATGGCTTAGAATTATAATAAATACTAAAAGTTTTATATAAATACTAGCTGACCCGGCAAACATTGTTTTGCCAAATAAATTATTTCTAGTGAATATTTTGGTAGTCAAATTAAAAATAACTAACTCATTGTAAGTGTGACTGAAAAAGGAATGATGCAGTGTGAACGATGACGGCTTATAAAAGTAGCAAAGTACCAAACATTTCTTTCTTGAATTTTTTGCACTTTTATTATTTTAACTAATAAATTTCCAATTACATCTCTATCACAAATTATGACAGTTAAAAAATAATATTATCAGTCTCTTAATGCAATGGAGTGTACGATATTTTTAGTGAGACCATCTTTAGCCAACACAAACAAACTGAATGGTTTACCCACGCGAGAACATGCCACGTATAATTGTCCGTGTGAAAATGCCCAAATCTAAGCCACAAACAGACATCATTTGACCTCTAGACTTATTGATTGTCATTGCGAATGCCAATCTAATTGGAAATGGTATCCGTTTGCGTACCTGTACGGTCGCCAACCATGATTCCAACAACGTCGTCAACAACAGGTGCATTGAATCTATGAATGTGCTCTCCAGCTGGTGTTTTATCAGAATTGATGACAATAGCGTGATTGCCACTTTGTAATTTGTGCATGTGTGATTTGAATAATTTCAACAGTTCATTGTGCTCATTTAATAAAGCGTCCAGTTAACCGACAATGCGTCTGGTAAAAAGTGAATTGAGGTTATTGTAGCTACACGTGCATCCGCGCGATTGGCGAGTGCGCTTTCGGAGTTCTCACCGGCCATAAAGTAAATTTGTAAAAATTTATGTCGTTCGTTTGACATTGGCCGCAATGTCAAACGACAAATGTCAAATGACATTGGCCGTTTATCACTGTGTGATAAACTTGGCCTTTGATTTTGAATTTTGAATTAAATTGTTGACCATTTGCAGCATTATTTGTAACTATTTCTGTTGCTCCGAACGATGTCATTTGGAAACATGAATTGAATGTTCGAATTGACTTCAGGAACAGGTTAGAATCGGGATCCGTACCAATAAGTAAACCGTTCAATGGTTCAGGTGGTGTTTCAATTTCCGGTAGTTGCACTTTTCCTGACGCGCAACACATCCCGGCTGGCTCATTTTTAAATTTAAGCGCATTACAATGCGAACATTCCTTGTCCATAGCACCAATTGTCACATTCGAATGAGCGTAATATTTAACATTGGGCTCATACTCGTGAGATGTATCCGCTCGACGACGGAATGTATAAATGCTTGATGTACTTGTTGGCGTTGTTGGTCATTTGCTCTGAATATGTCAAATAGGAATCGACGCACTTGTCTTTGTTCTAATCGTCTTTGTTGATTTTGTTCAACTCGTACCTCTTGTGATTGTGATTTACGCAACTGCGCCATATTCACATGAACATCTTCATTAACCTGTTGGATTTGTTAGTCTGTTCTTTGAGCTCTTCTATTTCGCATGGCTGTGGATTTAGTAATTTGATGGCCTAAATCAGACCCTTTGCGTCTTGCTGGCATTATTTACTGTACAAAACACACAAATAGATCAAATTGAAGTACTTAATGCTAGAAAACAGTATACTGATAATGTATCTGTTTTTTTATTATTTTACCTCTACCTTTCACAATACGTATATATTTCTCTTTACATTTAAAATGATTCCCGAAAATTTTGAGCGAACTGAGTATTACAGTTTTATTAATTGGCGTTTAATAATAAATAAACTAATAAATAATAAATACGAACTCAAAATGTCTGAAAATATGCAGAAATGGTTTACACAGGAAACACAATAGTTGTTGTTGGCAAGAGCTCATGACGCGTGTTGAAAACTATTGATTTTTATTAGATCACTTAATTAACTGAACGTGAGAACTATCTTGAGCAAAATGGGAATAAATAATTATAGTACTGCAAATTGATGATACATAAATAAATTTTGGCGGAGTAATCTCTCAATAATATGTGCTTTTCGAAATATCATTAACTCTTTCACATGGAATAAAGCTCAACAGAAATATATTATTTACAACTTCCCTAAATGACAGTGATGTATTTATCTTCCTATAATTTTTCTCTGGGTTTTTCTTTTTTCTCTGACAGAGTAGTATTTTTCTGGCGTGAAACCGATTTTCAACGCCAAGCGAAACAATTGATAGGGGTTTTAAGGTTTTTAATTAATATCTTCTCAACTAATTGCAATAGCGGAATGAAATATAGTTTACGTCCTATTCTCAGTCCTACTGAATATACGCACAAATTTTCATAAGATTTGGTCCAGTCGTTTCGGAGAAGTTTGGCTACAAACACTGTGACACGAGAATTTTATATATTAGATAAATAAAAACTTTCGCAGAAAATATTCAATGAAATCCTATAAGCATAATTAGCCACTGTCAATAGCAATAATGAGCTTTCTCTGAAAACTTATTTCATTGTCTAAATTTTAATACAAAGAGTTACAAGCACCTTTTAAAAAGAGGATTTAAATGTTTGAAACTTTCGATTTGTTATTTTTTTTTTCCTGTCACTTTTTCGTAATGCTTTTTTCTCCTTTAACGAAATTTAAATCTTCACTCTCTTTCTCTCACCAGAAATATTCCGAAAGTTAAAAATAAAGCCCATCCTTTCTTTGCTTAACTAAATTTAGCCAGAGTTTTTCTATCTATTTTAGGGAGTTTAATACTATTTTCAAAACTTTTCGGTGCCAAAAACGGATAAATTTTTTAAGAATATTCTTTATCTTTTTTTGAAGCATTTTCACTCAGTTTCTTCAATACTGTTTCGGCGGAAGAAAAAAAAAAGAATTATCTTAAATCTTCTGCCTTTCCTCTGATGCTTCTTCTTAGTAAGAATAATAATCCAAAATGTTGGCAACAGTTTGTGCTTCAGGCATCGAAAACCTTTCGAATTCAAACGTCACATAAATCCAGTTTAATTCAAAATTCACGCGTCAAAATATCAAATTTTCTACTTGAACCTTTGAACTAGTTTTTTTTCTTTGCGAAGGAAAAGAATGTAGAATATAAAAAGGATTTTGAAGATGAAAATAACAAAACTCAAGGGGGAAAAAATCGCCGAAGGCTCTGTGGAAAGATGCCAGAATCTGAAAGTTGGGGTGAAGCTCTCAAATTATTGGAGATAAAAAAAATGGAGTTTAGTAAATCTATATGATCCGAACTCTTACAGGCACGCTTTTAACTTTTGAAATAAGATCCAGTTTTGGTTCTGGAAAATGGTAATAATTTAATCAAAATATATAAAGATTTCAGCTTGTCTGTATGTTCAGAACAGTGAGTTTGAAAAAGCGTATAAATAAACCTTTTATTTTTTTTTATATTTAGTTTCAGTTGAAGTATAATATATAAATTTGTTTTAAGAATATATGATTACAAGAAAAAAAAATTATTTAAATGCAATATTTTAACAAAATTTGAAGAAAAAATGACAGTTTCAAAACATTTTCCTTTTATGAAAAATGTTTTTATAACAATATTTTGCCTACGTATAGTTAGGACTTTTATCCTAAAAACGAATCCTTGAACAAAAAATTTTGAAGTACAGTCGACTGTCGATAATTCGAAGTTGGAGGGACCAATGAAAAACTTCGAATTATCGAGAGTTCGAATTATCAAGAGGGTAGAATAAAACTCCCGAAATACATGAAGAGCAATTTTTTACTAACACATTTAAATTTGAAACTATGCAATAAAACAACAATTGTACATATGTATAAAAGTATTTTAAAGTATTTTTAAAAAGTATGTATTATACAGTATATTATACAGACGTTAAAAGTCATGTACTAAAAGAATATATTCAATACATGCATACACAATCCTACGCATTTCTTCTTCACAATAGCGGACCACCTTTTCTGAACACATGTGTAGCAAGGGCGCATGTTAAATGAAAGATATAGACGTCTGACAACAGGTGCGGTTAGTCTACGGTTCACTTGAAAAAGGATAACAATAAAAGTGACTTTTCGCCTGAGGTACCGCAAAACACAAAAAAGGGGGTAGCAGACAGAGGGTCATTAAAGGGGCTACGTTACAGGGGAAGACACGTAGAACCAATACAACACAAAACTTGTAAGCTCCACTCTGTTTGCTACAGGACTGTACATGATAGTGAGTGCTCGAATTGTCAAGCGTTTTATAAGATTTCGAATTATCGCGTGTTAAAGTTTGAGCAGCCTCAGATTTTACTTCGAAATATTGAATGTACCAAAACGTATTGGTTTAGTTCGAAATATCAAGAGTTTTTCTAGGGACTGAGCATATACTTTGAATTATCGAGACGTTCGTATTATCGAAGGTTTAAATTATCAAGAGTCGACTGTATATACTTCAGAAGTGAATTTATTCATATTTTACTATATCGTCGGCTCCGGGAGCTTAGAGATAGCGTGCCCATTTCGTAAGCCTAAGGTTGCGGGTTCGACCCCAGCTGGCGTCAATAGATTTTCTCGATGTGAAAATCGTAGGCACGCATCTCACATGATTATGTGGCGTGTAAAAGATCCCTAGAGAGTATCAATTTGGCTCTGGTGCTCTCGAAAAAATTAAATCAGGGCAATACTTAGCATCTGACGAGAACTTGAATTAAAAATTAATTCAAGCGTCCAAATTTATTTGCGAGGCCGCCATGAAATGCAGTCCCATTGGAAAAGAAGAATAAATATTTTATTATATCAGGGTAGAGATATTTTTTGAATAAACAGCCATTATTATTTCAATTGATTGTAACTATGAAAACCACATGAATTTTCAAAATTCCTAGCTCAGCGCCCTAGTATAATAGAAATCCAACTATATATAGGCAAAATATTATATGGAAGCATTTTTCATAAAAGGAGAAAGTTTTTAAAACACGTCATTCTTTTGACATTTTTTTGCCAAAAAATTTGCTTTCAAGTAATTTTTTTCTAGTAATAATATTCTTAAAAAAATTTTATGTGCATCTTTTGATTCAACTGACACTATTTATCAAAAAATTCTTCAATTATACGCATCTTCAAAATCATGGTTCCCAATAAACGACACATAGACAATCTGGGTTGCCATCTTGGCAAGTTATTAATAGATTTGGCGATTGTTTCAATAATAAGTAACTACCAGTTATAATAATAATTTTTTGCATGATTTCAAAAATTCATAAAAACCTTCGTTCTTGTAGTTTTTTTAAAAACTAAATATTTAATTTAAAATTTCCCTTTATAAAATACTATATAAGTTATTTTGAAAAAGATATTAATATAAAACAAAATTTGCATGATTATTTTTACGTTTAAAGAAAATTAACGAAATAATACAAAAAGTTTCAAGGATGATTTAAAAAAAAAAAACTAAAATTATCCTTTTAAAACAATTTAATTTTTTAACTAAGAAAATCAACACAAAAATACAATTACTTTACAACATACTCAATGAAATATTTAAATTGATATCGAGCATATGAAATTTCTTAAAATTTTGCTACTAAAAAAAAATTAAAATTTTACATTTCTAGGAAAAACTAGAAATGATTCGTAATTTTTCTAGGAAGTCTTTCTAAAAATAAACTATGTTTAGTTGATTTTAATCCAAAGAAGCAAAGATTTATAATATAAATTTGGATGAAATTTGCTTCAAATAACAGAGTTTCAGGTGCAAATAATTTTCTACGAACATATTTAGTTTCTTTTTCTCATTTTAATTTCATGCATCACGAAATCGTTTGAAATTATGCTTCTTATTCCTAGAAACGAATTTAATATTCTTTTTAAAAATTCTTCATATTTCTTTCTGTTTCCTGTTTTCTATCAACAAATATCCGTTCATCGTAAAATTATTTTGTTTACTGAGGAATGAAAAATAATAGCAATAAATATTGATTCATTTTTGAAAGGGTAATCTATAAGCCTTTTACGTATGAATTTATTGCATATAGAAAGAAATGGACAAAAAAATACATGAAAAATAATTTATATTTCGAATCGTTTGCTGAAAAAGAATGTGTTAAATTAAAAGAGCGCGGGAATTTCTGATCGAATTCATGAATATGTGGAGTCCAATGACTTTTAAACGCATAAAAGAATCGAAATTCCGAGATCTTTTTTTTTTTTCAACATACATTTTTTGTCAAAGGAAAAGCCCTTTTATTCTTCAGACTCCAGATATTTTTTCACCATTTCGTTCCTTTTCGAATTTCAGGCAGGAAATTATCCCGTCATTTGACGTAGTTCGAGACGAAATAATTCTGAATTTTGTTCCTTTTTTTTCTCCCGCTATTCATGTTTCTTACGAATTATTTTCATATTTAGACTGTTTTATTTTCTTACGTAAAAATATGCGGAGTTTTCTCATTGGAAAATATAAACCGAGAAATAGATATATTTTTGAGAAAACAAGCTTTTATATTGAAAGAAATATTTAGAGTGAGTTTTGGGCTTTTTCAATATACAATGCTATGTTTATGCCCAGAAAATGTTTCTGAAATAGGATTTGTCATTTCTTTTCTTACGATTGAAGCTTTTTCCTTTTGTCGCCATTTTCATCGTATTTTGATTTCGTTACTATTTGCGAACAAAGAGAGAAAAAGATTCATTTGAATATTTTCATTCCATTTTAAATATTTTATATGTATAAAAATTTATTTGCATTATCTTTTTAGCAAAAATGGTTTTCAATCGTAAAAACACATGTGTATACGCCTAAAACCTTATTTCATATGTTAATTTCTTTTAAATTTGGCTTTTCATTCACTTTGATTTAAAAATATAAAACGAGATTATGAAAAAAAAACAAAATGGAACGCATGACATAGCGAAATCAGAAATAATTTTAGCAGTGAGATAATTTAAATTTGCTTTTCTACTATGTTTGTAGAAATTGCATATCACATTAACATTTTTGTTCTTTGTATTTATCAAGTGGGAACAATTTTTTAAAAAATTGCATGTTGTTGTAAAAATAAAAGAAATTTAACTGAAAATTCAATTCTGAAGGATTTGTAGAAATTTTAAAGTTTGGAATTATTATGTTTTCCCCATATTGCTGAGAGGTGATGAGAAATCATCTTTCTAATTTTAGCACACAAATTATTCTAATTTTTTGTAAATAGAATTCAGTACTTACTTATTATCGCAATAATTACCAACTCTATTAATAACACGCAAGTTGGCAACCCTGATTTTTTATGCACCGTACTCATTGAATTGGCAACCAGATGCTTCATTTCATATAATGTCGCGAGGTTGGTTGCGATAGGTTCATAGGTTGCGATAATCCAGAATTCTTCTGGTCATGTTACTTGAGATAGAATAATTTTGAAGTAGACTCACGGATTTTTTCCCCTTTATCAATTTTATTTGACGTTTTACTTTGGAATTATAATTTATTATTTGATAATAAAATTATTAATTAATTAATACAGCGTTTTTGTTTCTGAATTTATTCAAAAATGTTTTTATTAATACTATCACTTGATTTTATTTCTATGATTGGGCAACGATATTTAGAGCAATCATCGACTGGATTGTTTAAAGTTCAAATTGTAGAGCGTTGGATGTTAAAAGATTAAATTAAAAATAATAAATTCGAGGTAGTGTAACAATTATTTATTAATTTGAGAGGTCATACAAAGGTTTCACATATTGTTAACAAAAATAATGGGCAAAGAACATGGATGGTTTTGCGACCACATTTTCTCCTCTCCTGGCTTCTACTGAAAATAAGTGGTCGCTAGAGGGAGCTTATACTGCTTGGGACAGTCAGTTACAGCTATTATAAGAAGAGTGGTTACAAAATGACATTTTCCATGAAATAGAAAACTTTTCAAAGAATCAAAAACTGATTTGTTATTACTCTCAAACTTGTAATAAATTCTGAGAAGACAGCTTAGAAAAAGAAATATTTATTCTTTATAAGTTAACATAACTCAATGATCGCATAAAAATTCTACAAGATAATCCTTTTTATATCCTTAAGGCACTCTTCTTGAAATAAAGAGATTTTAATGTTTGATAAATTCTACATTTTACCAACGCAAGCAAAAATAAGTTTAAAGTAGTTTTATATTTTATTTATGTAAAGGCTTTAATGCTACATTTTTATATTTCTACCGTCTATTTTTTAAGGCTTCTGTTCTCTGGCAGCTTTGAATTCAAAAGAATATGTTAAACTGGTGTGTGTGTGACCCTATCCCTCTCTCTCTTTAATTTAACTTACTTCATCAAAAAAAAGTTTTTTGAAAGAATTAGGAATAAAATGAGGTTATTTTTATCTTTGTATTTTCCCCTTAATTTTCAAAAGACAATAATAGTTGCAGCATATAGTTTATGCACCAAACTATAAAGTATATTATTTAAGACACGCATATATAATACCAAGATCTATAAAATACTTGAATTTCATTTATCAAAATTCTAACATATATAGGCGCTATGCAGCCACATAATATGTGCGAATATATAGTCAAAATTTCTCTACACGAGAGAGATGAATAAACACGATCAGAACTGAAAAGAATTGAAATTGCAAGATAACCAGACAATAGATTTTAAAAGGATATATGAAAAACTAAGATAACAGAGATAAATATAAAAAAAAATATAAAAGTATGGATGCTACAGTATTATAAACATTGCCGACTTAGGACAGCTTATATATAAAATAATTTATATAAAATTGGGGTTGAACATGTTTGCTTTTGGGTTCACAAGTTTTGGCAATAACTTGTTTATTGTACTCAGATTTAGCGCGGGCTCTGCATTTTCGAATGCAATTTTTAGGTAATTTACCTTTTTCTCATAATGGATTTAGATTTTCTATCCATTATTTTCAATAGGGTTTTGCTCAGTACTATTATCAGAAAGGGGGAAGGTTGGCTGGCCACCAGTAGCGCACACAAAGGGGGTGCCCTAGGGGCCTGGACCCCCCCAAAAGCCCTCGAGTTTTTTTCGATTGATGATATAATCCTATATATATATATCGTAAAATTTAATAAAGTACTTGTGATTAACAATTTATTTTATTAATTAATGCTAATTAATAATTTATTTTGTACTCTTTTTGGTAACAAACAGAAACAAAAACAGATCGACAAAATCAGAAGAATAAATTGGTCTTGTCTTGAGGTATGATACGAGTTGGGGGGGGGGGGGACCTTGAAAATTCTTTTGTGTGCGCTACTGCTGGCCACAAAACATGTTCAACCCCACACTTTTATGTAAATTATTTTATTTATAAGATGTCCTAAGTCAGCAATGTTTATAATACTGTAGCATCCATACTTTTATATTTTTTTATGTTTAACTCTGTTATTTTAATTTTTCGTATATCCTTTTAAAATCTGTTGTCTGGTTATCTTGCAATTTAAATTCTTTTCAGTTTTTGATCATGTTTATTCATCTCTCTTTTGTAGAGAAATTTTGACTCTCTCTCTATATATCTATATCTATATAGATGTTAGTAATAATAATAATAATAATAATAATAAAATGAATATAAACGTAATAAATTATCTTGCAAATAAAGGAAAAATTATGGAATCGAAGACCAAGAACAATTGACCAAAATAAGAGTAAACATATAAAAAGTCAATGGACCCAAATGGAAAACTATTATGTTTTCTAAAGCTTCCACCGACTCAGGGAGGTGAGTAGGTTAAGCTTTTTTTTATGAAATCCCAACCTCCCCCCCCCTCCCCCTTTAGCAGAAAACTTATACATAATAGCATAATAGTGCAAGAAAAATTGTGGAAAAGTTCAAGTTGAAAAATGACTTAAAAATCTAACTATAGCGCGTGTAAACTTAAATTACTCTATTAAACACTTAATCTAAAAAGAATGACTATTCTAAAATTAGTCAAAGCAACAAAATTATACACACAACACAAACTAACTTAAATTCTATAACTTGTAAAAAAAATGGGTTTTTTTTTTCTCCTTTTTAAATAAAATGAGAACCAGAAAAACTGTGCAGGCTCAAAATAATTTAAATAAATAATGTTTATAAAAATAAAAATGGCTTCTCCATGAAATGATTGGCAAATGACTGTGACTAAGCCTTAAGCATTATTATATCGATACAGAAAAAAACGATAAGAATACCTATGATATACAAAAACACAGTGTTTCTTTTATTGTATTGTAAAAGAGAGATACTAAAGGACTTTTTAGTTTTCGATCTTCATAAATTAAGAGATTTCTGCTAATGGTTCTTTTTTCAATACTCTTTTTTCTGAAAAGATTTATGATAATAATAACCTAAAACTCTTCGGTTTTTTTTTTGCCACAAATTCTCATTTATCCGAATTATATTAGTGTTATGATTATTTGCTTTCTACTGATTAAATAATAGAATGGAACAAATTGTATGAAAACCTTGGGAACTATGTTCTGAAATAATATAATTGGTGAAAAAAGATGGGATTCCACAGCCATCACAAACGAGCTTAATTGCTACGGATCGTCTCTCAAAAAATATTTCCCGCTTATTTGTATTCATTTTTTGAAAAAAAAAGTCCTTTTTGAAACGCATTACAATAACTCTTTCGTTTCAAAATGAAGCTTCCAAAAAAAATGGCGGTCGATTTGCTAAGCCTTTTTCCACCGATAGGGAACAGAACAAAAAATGGTTGGAAGAAAGACAGGGGGGCAAACTATTATCGATATAATGCAAGCAGTTAAAGTCATAAAATAACCTAACTTTTTTTTCTTTATCTCACCTCATCAGTGTATGATGTATTTTCTTTTTCTATTTTCTTCCATTTTTTTTAAGAATAAAAGCAAGCAACTGGAAGATTTCTTTTCTTGTTTAGTGTAATGTGTGTGATTCTTCTAGACGTTAATGTTCTTCTTTCTGGTCATCTAAAGCCACTTATTTTATTTTAACGATTTCTTTCCATTTTTTTGTGTTCTTTTTTTCTGTTTTTTTAAAACAAGTTTATCTTTTTCCCGACGCTTGCATCGTTATGATCTATATGAGTATGAGGATGCGCTTTAATTACAGGGAAGACACCGGAAAAAGTTGTTGTTTTTTTTAAAAAAAACTTTGTTCGCTCAAGTGTTTTTCAGTTCGCTAAGTTCTCGTTTATTTTAACTTTGCTTAAAAGAAAAACTGAATAAATCTCGCGGTTTTATTCGCATATAATGAATATTTAGAATGCTGTCCGGTAAGTCTAGCGAAAACTGCTAACTTATGGTAAACTGTAACAAAAATAATCATTTTTTACACGTTACAATCATTATTGTTCACTTTGAGTTTACAATGTGTAGCTTTGTATGTTATTTTCACCAACAGCGAGTAAAAAATTGTTTCTAAAAAGTGCAACAAAGGACAATTATTTTATAATTTAGATGACAAAATACGAAACAAATTATTAGAATACTAAAAAAAAAAACCTTTTTCTAGTAGTTTTTTTAGCTTACCACTATTTAAAACATTTGACTCTTTATTGGTTTTTAAATATTTGGATGGTACAGATAAATGGAATTATTTATTGTATAACTTTTTGAGAAATAAAAACCAGACTTTTTCTTGGATTTTGTTCGGTTTTTTAACCGGAATGAAAAAGCATTCTAAATAGTTTTCTCGAATTGCTTAAAGTTGCTTGTTTTTTACCCCTTTTTCAATTCCTACTATTAGCTCACACCCTCTTTATATACATATATATATATATATATATATTTACCTTGTTCGAATTTTCAATCCTTACTAAAATACTTTCTATTCATCCAATCAAGTTCAAAATAAATTTTTTTAAACTTGTAGTGGATGACACTTGATGTTAATACAGTTTTTTCAAGTATTAATTAATTAAATTAAATTAAATTAATTACGGTTTTCAGCCAAACCGGGTGTGCATTGTTACAACAATGCACACACACACAAATCATGCTCTTTTTTCAATTCCTACTATTTTAGTTCACTCTCTCCTTATATATATTTCAAATTTTCATTCGAAAATAAAATACTTTTTATTCATCTATTCAAAGTAGAAATTGACTTAAATTTTTTTATATCACTTGTTGTTGTTAACATTAAGTTAAAAAAATGCAACGTTAGCTGCGTAAATGAAAACTTTTTGCCTGTTTTACAAAGGCATATCACATCTTCTTGCCAATATTGGAGACATGATCAAATATGGTCAAGAAACCTGGAATGAAATTATGTATAACATGAATTAAGTTGTATGTAATGTGAGAAAATGGAGTAGAATATAGTTTATAAGAATTAAAATTATGCAAAATTTGGAGACCAATGTCCAATTCTCAAATACAGGTTTTTTTCCATCACATCTTCTATAACAACTTGATATGTCACTTTCTGATCTTTTGAATTTCTTGACTAACACTGGTTTTTAGTTAAACAGAGTTTCTCAATTTATTCTGGAAAATATGTTACGCCAAAAGACTAAAAAAGTGGTCCTCAACCCCCTGGCGGTGGCGAACTGGTACGTTCCGTGGATCAATTGGTACCGGGCTGTCCAAGGAATGTTAATTTTTTTCCAATTTTTTACTACTGTGTGTGGTTAGTGCGACTCTTCAAGGGAATCATTTTATATTCCATGTTAAATCACTTTGTATTCATTTTTTGATGTAAGTTGTGTTTTATTTGGAAGGCATATATTTAAGTATAATTACTTTAAATTATTAAATCAAAACAATCAAAAATATAAGCTATCAACGCCCTACTCTCAGCGGGTCTCGGTTAAATTATCAAATGTTGACCGGTCCGGGGCTGTAAAAAGGTTGGGGAGCCAAATGACCAGATCACGGCCAAAAAAACCTTTTGCCATCTTAAAGATGACGCACATATGCCGCGTGCAGAGAGCCTGTGTACCAAGGGTGTAGTTATATACCGCCGTATCAATGATACGAGGCCCCCCATTTCAGAGGCTCCAAAATATATAAGGAGCTACCCCCTCCCCGAAAAGGGCCTCCAAGCACAGGGCCCACTAAGGACAAGCTACGTCAGTGCTGTGTACTCATAGTGACAGAGAATTTTTTTATGTATTGTATTTTTCTAAGAATAGATTCTAAATCTTTTTTCCCCTTCGGATTTTGAAAAACAACCCACAATTAAAAATCTTTTTCCATTGAAATTATTTACATTTTAAGTTGTGAAGAGACTTTTGGCAAACGCTTTCTAAAAGATCATGAATTTAGAACATGTATAAATCTTGGAATTACTTTTCTGTTTGGAAAAAAAAACACTTCTCAATTTCAGTCCTATTCTTTTTTAACATACAACAAAAGGATTTTTAAGCTCATTCACTAAATATACATTTCATAAGCACCCAAAAATGATTATGCACCATATGCACCATGAAACCACCAATATACACCATAAACCCCCAAAAGTGATTCAAATCCAAACAAACCACGACTCAAAGTGAAGATTTATTCTATTTACCCTCTATAAATATACCTGGCGAGATGGCATGATAAATTCCGTGCTCTTTGGGGCATATTTATAGCATTAGTCGAGGAAGGAATTAAGACGCATCAACTAGCAACCGGACTTCATTACAGAGCGCCCGGAACTAGCAGCGGTATTGAATTTAAACTTGACCTCGCATCTCATGTCTGATATGAATCATTCGACTCTCCGAGAGATTGAATTGTCCTCTCATAACCCCTCCAAGCTATTACCATCGTCTGGTATTGATTCGAGGAATGTTTTGGATCATCGATTAACGTGTTGGGGGTGGTCACAGAAAGTTTTAAAAAACGTGGAGTTTTTTTCAAAATATCAAAATTTTAAATTTTTGTTCACGAAATAGCACACAGTTTAGTAGGTTATAATTTTATTAGATACTGAAGAAATACACGAAATTTTTGTGACAGAAGAACCTAGTTTCTGGAATTATTGCAATATTTTTTGTGTTGTTATTTTTCACACGAATTTAAATTTATTTATATATATATTTTAAACAGAAAATAAAAAGTACAATCTTAGTAAAATTTCTGTTACTTTTTTGGTTAAAATAAAGTATAGAGAAAAGTGTTGACAACCTTTTAGCTGAGGCGTGCCAAACCAATCTACCAATGTGATTCAGCGTACCACATAGTAGGACATATTTAAAACAATTCGATTCCCTCGATAATGCATGCAGAGTTAGAGAATAGAGGTGAATAATGTACATAGGTTTACAATTCTACTATATTATTTCATAGTTTTGCATCATTCGAAGATATTTCTTAACATAAAAATAAACAGCATAAAATATTACTATTTCTTCACTGAAAATGAAATTGAACATATCTTATGAATTAATATATTTAACATGAATTAACATTCATGAATTAATATATTAACATTATGAACATATTTAAAAAATTAAAATTGAACATATTTTATGCATTTTTAAAGACATTTATTAAGACATCATGAAATGCAAGTATTTCCCTTCATTATAGTTAAATAAAAACTTTAATGCTTGCACCACTCTATTTTCATATCGCGATTTCAGGGATTTAATTTGCGACTTTCAATTTGACACGATTCTGGATCAGTTAATAAACAATTTACTTGCGAAATCGAAATATTTTTCATATGAGGACAGAATTGTGTACTATGTACCAGGGGTTGGCAACCAATGGAACGTGTGCCCCATATGGCATGCGGTACAATTCTCAGTGGCACTCTGGCTATTCCATAGATATGCCGAATCAAAAGCGAAAAGAAGAGTACATGCAATTTTCTTTCTTCAAACAGTTAAATATCTCCAGCAATGACATTCCATAATGTACAAAGTAGCTGTAAATTTATCTTTAGAGTTATTTTTCAGATTTTTTTCGTAACTTTGTAAATGTTCATAATTCTGGAGATGTTTGCCAATTAAAGTCCATACAAATTTATCAACTTCCATCCACTAAAAAATTGACAAATTTGTAGAATAACCAGAGAGCCACCGAGAATTGTACAGTGTGCCATATGTGGCTCACGTTCCATACGTTGCTAACCCCTGGTATAGAGTATACATGCCAAAGTTGGCGATATTTGGTTAAGATAAGGGCTGTACTCAAAGTTGAAACAAGGGGTTTATACTGTAGCAATTTTAAGTTAATCTTGTTAATCCTTACGATATAAATTTTTTTAGTGATCTATTTTTAAAAAGTTGTCAATAAAGTTCTAAAATTACCATGAAGCTTATACTTCATTTAAATTCTCCTTAAATACAAAGTAATAAAGAATTTTCTGCATGGGTTTTAAAATTAGGTAACCAATAGAAAAAGTTTAAAAAATTATATCGAACTGCAATTTTTTTTCTAAATAATAAATGTTAAAATAACCCGAAATCATTGTATAATATTTTAATAATAAATAAATCGAATCATTCAGAAATTTTGCAGTTTTGAGGAATATTTGTATCTATTGGGTATATTCAAATATATATCTATCAAATATAGATCTACTGGGAATATTCTATATTTGTAACTTTTGGGTATTTTAAAGACGAAAATTATTTTATATAAAATGAAAATATACAAAACTTGAAGAGCTTACTCTAAAAAATTAATATTTGCTGCATAATTATCCAAAAAAAAAAGAGAGTTAAATAATTAAAAAAATTGATTTGAATATTTTTTATTCATTTTTGTACAAAAATACCACATGTAGCCTTAAGATTCTCAAGTTTATGTAACTTGATAAACATTATCAAAATATCTCGATATATTGGACAACATAATAAATGTATGCTGAAAATGTTTAGGCCAAATTAATCTTCTAATAAAATCTTATATTATAACTCAAGGATTTTTAAAACAAAAATTGCGTAGTTAAAATTAAAAAAATTAAATTTTTTAAAAAAAAATGTTTTTATATTAAGTATTTTATTGTAAAATTATGATCCAAAAAAGCAGAGAATACAGATATATAAACTTTATATATATATCACACAGTGGATCGGGAAAAAATTTTCTCAGATAAAAGTGGAAGACACAAGTGAAAATAAAATGTTTCAAATAACGTTGTAATGTAAAATAATTTTTCGCACTTTACCTAGTTAATGTACTCAGTGAAGTATTCCAAATCGTTAAAGTGCAAAAGTTTTTACTTCCCTTAATATCTTTTTTCCTCTCCTTCCCAAGAAGTCATTTTTTTTTATTCCTAGGAAATAAAAAGAGAAGGAAAATAAAAATAAAATCATTCTTGTTTTGCCAAAGATTTGGTCTTGCTCTTTGACCGAAACAAGACCTACAAGCTGTTTTAAACAAAACCTGCATGTATCTTTGGTTGACATCAATGAGCTAAGGGTAAAACCCCAAGTGCACCACCCTACATTTGTCAGGCACCAACCCAATAGGAAAGAGTAGGATGAACCGTTTTTTTCATCTAACAACCAATCATTTAAAGAACTGGAAAATGAAGAACTGTTTTCTCAATTTGCATATCTTATTTTAACAATGTGTGTTGATTATTATGAAATTATTTATAACTTTTTAGAAAACAGATGTTTTTCAATAAGTAACATGAAAAAAACTGAGACTTGCAGCTATTGCCAGTAATATTTGTTCTATTTTTTATTTAAATACAGTCAGTCAACCATCCAGATGCATCTAGCATTATTGCAAGAAGCACGCAAAAGAAAAAAAAATCTGAAGAATGCAAAATATTTCAATTTCAAGCTCAACGCTATAAAGACAACACAATCTGATTAAAAACGAATTATTTTCTAGTGAAAGTCAACTCAAAACACAAAGAAAAACAACAATTCAAAGCTAAGAATTCGACAACTTGATGAAAAAAAGAAAACTCGAGAGATGAATCAGCATAGTCTGTCTACGCGGTTGAACGATCCTGAACCTTAAAGATCCCAAATGCTTGTCCTTGAATCTTGTAATCCCAACATAACGAACTCAAAAGACTATGGCCAACTCAAACAGATTTAATTACCATTCAAATCCCACTTCCCATTTCGAGCTATTTATATATACAGAACCATAAAAAATAACGAAGGAACAACTTCAAATTAAAAAAATAATAATAAACTCAACAATACAAGCCAGAAAAAGTATACATACAAGGTGGTAATCCACCTCAACTGAAGCATCATTAGAATCTATTTCTATGAGGTCAACAGTTTCCGATTGCTTAAGAAGAAAAGGGGGAAAAATCCCGATGCATCTCAAAACACTGTGGTTGCGAGCCCTCATAAGCAAATTAAAACTTGTCAGAATCGCCAGTGTGTAAGCAAATAATGGAGTACTGTATGTACCCTTGTACCTTGTAATAAATTGGCGGGTATAAAAAGGGCATTGACATGGATAAGGTTTCCTGTTTGCTTAATGTCATTGTTCGTGTCAGACGGGAAAATGAAAAGCTTTCCTAATTTATCCCGGTCAGAGGGTTCACTAGGTTTGGTTAATTGTTCTGTGAAAAATAATTGAGAAGGTTGTGGCCACCGACATGGTTTTTTTGGTCAGATTCGATTACAGGTTTGGTGATCAGTAGAGTGGGAAGTTGAAAGTGATTTATAAAAGTGCTGTATATATTTAGAACTTGGTGTATCGTTAAAAAACATACATCATCTAGTCGCAATTTCAGTGATTGTTGTTTAAAGCTAGGTTTATTTAATTAGCCGTGAATTTAAAGTATTCTAATTCCATTTGATCAATGAGACAGATAATAGCTTTGAATCTAAATTCAAAATAGTAAAAACTAGAATTGTTTCTGTGTGCAGTCTCTTGTTTGAGAAAAAATAATTTGATTCTGAAAAGGAAATTAAGTCTATTATTCTAGATTTTTGCAATACTAATTTTTATTAATTTAACTAGGGGGGAGCTACCCCTGTCCGCCTAATGGCAGATGAGTACACATTATACAAATGTTCATACTCACTGCTCAAATTATAAAATTATAATTTACATGTATTACGTTGTTTTCTTGGCGAAATATTGGCGATACAGCCAAGTTGGCATCATTTACGGCAACCATTTTGGGTGACTTGTCAACCATGTTAGGGACCAAAGTAATTTTATTTCAGCATCGCGAAAAACTTTACTTACATATAAAGATCGATAACTGTTCATGCGAGTGAATTTTGTCAGTGGAATATGTCCAAAAGTGCTTCACTAACCCAGGTGGCTAAAAAACGGGCTAAATACATGACAATCATGTGATAACTGCTGTTTTTTCCATTGATTCAAAGCAGCTTTTAATCTCGCCTTTGTTTTTCTATTTTTAACATCTAGAAAAAATTTGAAATTGGATAATTTGGTAAAGATATTAAAATATTGGCAATCTTCAAAAAGTTTTCAAAATTAAAAAAAATAATTCTTATATTAACGTGTATTTTCAAATCAAATACATTTTATTTATTTACGTGCGTTGTTATTGCTGACGAATATATACTTTTTTTTCAGAAAATTTCTGTAAAAAGCAAAAGTTGGCAACAGCTATACCCATGAACTGATTGACTGCAAACACGTGACTGCATTTATCATGTGACAATTAAGTCACATGAATTTATGAACTGAATAGCTAGCGACGCGGGAATGCAGTTATCATGTGACTATGACGTCATATGAATTCAGCCCATTTAATTTCCAAACAGAAAATTGCATAAAAATTATTTCTTATTTTTTTCTCAACACGCAGTCATAGCACTTTTTATCAGGTATCTTCGTCGTGAATACAGTCTGTGACGGATCTTTACACGACCTTCACACTAATCCTCTTGGGGGAATCTTTGGGCTAGCATTTGCGTTAATTCACAGCCATCCCTCTCAAGAAGAAACCTTGATAGGGAGATTAGTTTGTCTATATAAAATCAGGGTTTTGTAATTGTAAGAGAGAAGGAGCGGAGAAACTGTTGCGGCGTTACGAAGGTGAAATTTAATTGATTTTCGCAACTTGAGTTAAGAACGGAGTTTGCCACTATACTAAATTAGTGGATTGGGAATTTACAGTCTAAGATAGATTAGCTTAAATTAAACTGATTACTTGCGCTTGTTCATTTAGGATTTATTGCTTTCTTCATATCACTCATAAGGCATCCTCTTGAGGTTTAACTTGTGGTTGATTAGTGTGCTTGAATAATAAAAAAATAATAATTAATATAGAAGTATCTGGTCATGCTTTGTTTCCTCCCACATCCTGAGGTAGGCAGGACGGTGAGGGAGCGATTTCAGGGGGGAAGTCGCTCACAAGTCGTGAATATGAATATGTCGCAGATCTGTAATTATGCATAAAAAATATGCATAATTAATCTAACGCATAAGAAGATCTTCAGAGAATTTTTGTTAGGTTATATCGTGTTTCACAAAAAAACACTTGTTCCATTGAATATTGTTTTTGGTAAAGCCAATTTTCGGTACGATCTTTTTGAAGATTTTTTTTTATTTGTAAATTATGAATTGCATAAAGTGACTCACTCTTTCATCACGAAATCCCCATACTATAAGGCTTACAAGCTTGAAACTTGACAAGCATGTATCTTTTGTTGAGTAGAAATCCGTTAAGAATAGGTTCTACGGAAATCGAATCTCAAAGGGTTTGAGGGGGTGTTAGAGATAAAAATACTTTTTTAAAACTATTAAACCTACAGACTTGAAACTTGGCACAAGCATGTTTATTTATTGAGTACAGATCCACTAAATCGAATTTTGATGACATCCACTTAGGAAAGGAGGTTACAGGAGCATACAAGATAATTTTCTTCAATTTTAGAGATTGAAGCATTTTTTCTTCTTAAGGTATCCGACTACCCTAAAATTGTGAATTTCACCAAAAATTGACAATTTTTAATGACTTTATTTTATAGACCATCGTATTAGCTTTATAAAAGTACAAAGTTTATTATTTTTCGTTCACTAAAACAAAAACTACAAGTTTTTTAGTAAAAGCAGATGTTATTACTTTAAGCAAGATATGCCATACTTTAAAAAGCGTTTTACTCGAAATGTGTGTGTTTTTTTTTTAAAATGCTCAAACGGGGACAGCGATTGCTCAAAAAGTTTTGAAAATAATGAACTGAAATTTTTTGTGTGTCTTCTGTGTAATAGTAGAAGTATTTTAACCTTCAGATTTATTAATCACTGTTTAACTACCGAATTTAAGGCCCCTTATGTGACTATAATCACTGTTTTTTTTAAGCAATTTCATATAACGACTAAGGTAAAATACTCTAGGTTTTGTAAAATTTAAAATATCTCTTATCCTGAAGGTGAAAAATGAATAACATAGCAACACATCAGAATTGAAAATTTGTTCATAAACGTTCGGTGCAGAATGGGCCACGCTTATGTTATTTTTTGTCAATTTTTACCCATTTTTTTCGATTTTTCTTTTTCTCCTCTTAATTTTAGCATATTTTAAGAAAAATATGCTAAAGAATTCTAAAAACATCAACAACAAAAATCTCCTTATCTCCATTTTTTTTTTAAAAAAAGTTGTCGCAGTAGTCGGATACCTTAATATAATCGAAAACTTAAGGCTAGGAGTTAGATATCAACTTATAAGCAATATCGAGTCATACAACACACAGCATGAAATACCCAGCGAAGCAGGTATGTAAATGCTAATGATTACTAGAAGCCATAAAAAAACTACTAAATATAATACAGCCTAAATCTATTTTAACATTTGTAACAATGAAGAGTTATGTTCGAATTTTATGATAACGTCATGCATTAATGCGCATATATTTAATTATTTGCATACTAAATAATAAATAGTGAATTATTATCTGATTGTTTTTTTATCAAATGCAATATCCCCAATAACTATCTTTTAGTGTTGTCTTATATATGTACGAAGGGGGGGGGGCGAAACCGTTCTGAGCATCTACCTTTTCACAATAGATCCTAAACGCGATGCCATAAAATGTGTCACAAACCAGAATAACATATTTGAGTATCTCCTTGAGTTGTATTTTACGTTTTTCCTACCCAAGAAAAAATATAAAACCCACAAATCACGAGGTATATTCATGAATCAATCTTAAAACTTCGAACAATACTGCGGCATTAAGGACGAAAGTGACATTTTGCATTTGCTGTTGCAAACGATTTACCGTGGAACAATATTCCGCAGGTGGAAACCGAAAGGCGAAAAATGTATAAACATGAACAGATTCTTTTTTTTCTTTGTTCTTCAAGAAATTCGAATTTTTTCGATTTCCTATTTGTTATTTTTTGTAAGCGATGGTATCGGTAGAAATAAAACCGAATTCTCTAAGTTTCGATTTCGTGGGATAAAAATAAATTAAAAATTCTTCAGGTTGAAACTTGGTTAAAAAAATACGTCTTTGATTGTGAGTGTAGTGAATTAGGAAAGAAATGAATGGCATTGGTAAGGTGAATCGTGGAAATTTAAGAAAACAAAGGAAATACACAATTCAAATTAATGTGAAAAAGTAAAAATTATTTAAAAATTTCATTCAATAAGTGAATGTTATATAAATAAATAAATATAAAGGATTCGATTTCAATTATGAAAAAGAAATTTTGGTACTTTTTCCGTTTCGTCGGCACAAACATCGCCAAGTTAGCGTCATTGGCGACAGTACGCAAAATACACATTAAAAATATTAATAAATATTAGTTTTCGGAGGTTTTCAACCACTTTTGAAAAATTGTGAGAAAGACGTTACTAATAAAAAAAAACTACGACTTGCTTTGAAAATGTGGTGGTAAAAGGTTACCAGCGATAGAGTGCCTTTTATCTCGCCCCATTGCTTGGGGCGAGTCTTCAGGGGCCAGGGACACGGAAGGGCCCAGATAAGCTGAACTTAACCAGATTTTCTAGTTATAAATTTCGATTCGTCAATACGAAGGGGGCTTGTAGATCGATCTTCTGAGCCTCTACATGAGCTTAAATCGGCCCTGCAGCGAGAATATTTTGTTGACATCGGTGTATCATTTTTGGCGACTTTATCGCCTGCACCGGCAAAACGGAAAAGTACCGAAATTCCAAAAATATTTTTTAAGCAATTAACTATTAAATATTTAAGAAAAGCGATTCACACATTCATTCATTCACTCATCATGACATCTCCAGAACTATCAGACTTAAAATCTTGAAATTTATCAGGAATATTCTTTTTATTGTATAGAGATCTGCTAAGAACGAGGTTTTTCGAAAATCGACTCCCAAGGGGTGTGTGTGTGCAAAAGTGTTACAGACAAAAATTCTTGTTTTTGAACTACAACACCCACAGACTTGAAATTTAGCAAACATGTTTCTCTTATTGAGCAGATTCACTAAGAACGGGTTTTTGAAAATCGACTCTCAGGGGGGTGGAGGTTGTGGGGGTCTTATAGATAAAGAAAATTCTCTTTTTTGAACTATTAGATTTACAAACTGGAAATTCGGTAAGTAAATATTCGTTTGAGTAAATATCCACTAAGAACGGTTTTTGTGGAAATGGCTTCCAAAGAGGGTTGCTTGATAGGGAAACATCCAGTTTCTTAACAGTTAAACGACACACTTGGAATTTGGCATGAATGCTTCTTTTAATTAGAGATTCGGTAAAAATGGTGTTACAGGAAATCGACTTTGAGGGGGAATGCTACAAAACTTATGTCGTAGAAATTCAAATCCTGTCCTATTTAAATCAAGTGGAAAGTGCTATAAAAATATTTTTCAATACGATCGAATACTTAATATACTAAGATTTGTATTAAGATAACATAAAATAAAGAATGTATAGTGTCTTACAAATGACCATATTGTAAAAATGCATTGAAAGATATAAAACAGAAAATTGGTTTATCAGTAAATATAATTTTACAGTGCTCAATAATAATTTCTGTCATTTATTTTTACCAATTTATTGAGAATTCTCTTACATATTTTTTTCATATGTAAAAAAACAGAATATTAATATAGTCTGGAGAATTGGAAGTAAAAATTGAAAATATTTTTTTTAAAGTTTAAGTCTCCAAAAAACTTTAATAAAATAAACAAATACCAACATATTAAACATTTTCCATAGAACAGAAAGCTGATGTTACTATGGCAACGATACCTAATTATTGTTGCGCGATTTTCAATTTCGTTCGCCATCCCCCCCCTTTCAAATTTGCCATACAAAAGAACATTTTCGCCGTTAAAGTAAATAGTTTTGGATCATTTGAAAATTTTCAGCAATGAACAAAAGTTCTATAAATGGCTTCCTTTTTTTTATACAGCAGCGCAAATAGCATTAAGAACGTTTTATCAAGTGAATAACGAATAAAGAAGTGCGCGCACTGAAGTAATTTTACCAAATAATTCTAATGTCTTTAAGATGTTGAAGCGAAAGAGAGAATATTCGAAAAAAGCACTCGCATTTTTATTGATATAAATGCATCCTTATTGTTTCTTCATGCTTATATTCAGAAAGATTCTTTTTTTCTCTTAATATTCTTTTTGCTGAAGATTAAATCATTTGGTTCTTTGTTCCATATTTTTTTCATTCGTTCAGCTATCGTCTGCTATAAACAGTGTTGCCATCCACTCAAAAGAATAATAGAGTCGATCTTTGAGCATTTGGAAGCGTATGAAATAAGCAAAATTTGATCAGCTTTTAAAATAATGGATCTCGTTAGTTCAAGAGGGGGGGGGGTAGAAATAGGGGAGGGGGTAGCACAAGTGATCCTTTCAAACCGAACAAAAGAGTTGATGGTGCTTTACTTCTTATCGTCTGCAAATGGCGTCTTCAATGAAATAGAGCGAACATCAGAATAAAGAAAATGGTAGGTTCTTTGCAAAAATGTGCATAAGTATGGAAAATGTATTGTTTATTTAAATTTTATGTGTAGGGATTATTTTTCGGTGAAAGGAATCCCTCAGTTATTCCAAGCATAAATGAACGCTACGATAAAAAGAATAATTAAGAAAAAGCTGAATATTTCGCTCTTTTTGAAATTTTATTTACCGAAAGGACTAATGAAGTCGTAATTAAAAATAACACACCAGAACATGGTTTTAAATTACAAATGAAGTAATTTATCATTCTTAATTATGTTTAATGTTTCGTATGGTTAAATAATTTAATGTTTTACAAATTTAATTACTTTATTTGAAAATGAATTGAAGCATTATTAAAGTATAGTAAATTCAATGTATATTTCAGAAATGTTTACAATCTACATTAATTTTCTTAGATGGTAGATCGTCTTTGGCCTACGTAATTAACAGGCATATTCTTTCAGAATAAATAGTTATTCAGAAAAGTTCTAGCGATTACAGCAAATTTTCTTCTGACAGAGACTATTAACAATCTCATACTATAGCACTGATAGACTATATTACTGTAGTACAGATTAAAAAATCATACTAAAACTGAACATAGTAACTCAAATCTGAAATCACAGTTTCGCATTAGGAATGAAATTCACAGTCACTGTCAAATGTTTGACTCCATTGTTGCTTTTCCGCTTTGTGCTTATATAGGCTGGAAAAAGTATTGTTGGAGCTCCTGGATTTTTCTGAGGGTGCCTATTTTTGCCCTCAAATTTGACCACTTGGCGACAAAATTTGTCGTCAAGTTTATTCCTGTTCATTTACATAAATGAAGAACAGGATAATTCTTTATTGGACCACAATACCTTTCAAGTAGAGAAATGAGCAATGTCTAACATTTTTGCAACAATATACATATTTCACTTTTAAAAAAGTGAATGTTTCAAGAACAGCAAAATTAATATTATTTCAGCATTCATAAGTAGTTTTTTAATCAAAAGATTTAAATAATGGATCAATTGCCAAATAATATGACTAGGATAGATTTCAAAAGGTTTAAAACAAAATAAAATTATTTTAAGTGGATTTCAGTGTATTAAATATATATATTAAGTTAAATGGCTTTTTTAAATCAAATTCGTGTAAATAAACATAAAAAATATGTATTGTATTTAAATAAATGTGTACATTTGTCTAGTAAGTAGCTTAATTATTTTAACTATTCTAGGGAAAACATTAAGTTTTGTAATTAGGAACAAACTGGTTACCTTTTATGAATATTTCAGTTAAATTAATGAAATTACATTCAATTTTTTTTCGAACACCACAAACTTTTCCTTCCGCGTTTCAATTTAATCTTCCATTTCGTGCTTTTTGGTAGCATTGCATAATCTTTTTTAAAAAAGCTCTGCTGTAATTCTCTTCTAAGCCTCTTACAATACAAAAAGAATTTAAAAAAAAAAAAAAACTTGAGAGATTCTTTGTTTTATTTTAATTAAATTCACTTTGCATAATCTCACCCTGTGAAATTTGTTTCCAAATAAATTACGAAATCACAGGAGAATGGTGGGGAAAAATGTTGCTATCTAATTTTCTTCAACACATTTATTTTATTTAGGCATAACTTTAGAAACAACACAGGTACTTGACAAAAATTTTACTTGTACGAAATTGAAATTTCTTTCTACAAGAGAGTATTTAAAATAAATATTTACAGAATTTTTATTGCAGCGTTCAAACGAATTCCAAAAGCACAACAAAACAAAAAAGTCTAGCTTAAGTTATCACAATACCACTGTTTTTAACACGGTGAGACAAAATTGATTTCATTAAATATTCATGAAAATAACTTATGTATCCTTCACAACAAAGACCTTCGCTCCTAAATAGGTTTTCGAAGGATTTTGTACTTTAACAATGGCGGAGGAACCTATAATTTCATTCGAACGCATAAAAAAAAATAAAGAATAAATAAAATGGAATTCTAGAACAATTTGTTTGCAGTAGTGAAACTTATTCCTTCTAAAGCCATTATTTCGCCGCAACAAAATTCTATTTGCGATGAATTTTTCATCAAGTGTTGCCCTTAAAAGAATACTTGTAGGAAAACAATGTTTCCCGAAAAAAAATTGTTTTATCGCACTTATGATATAACAAAAAGTGTGAATTATTTAGAAGCAAACAAAAATATATATTCGAAGAATTTCCGTCTAGTGATTTATCGGAACGATAAACTAACTTCTCGTCTGCTTGCAAACATTAATGCAATCCTTTCCATGAATTTAATGCTTTTCAACACTGAAGATGTGTTTTTTAAAACTTTATTTGCAATGAAATTCGATTATTTATGTAAAGTTTCGGCAAATCCAAAAAATGATATTGATAAACAAACTAAAATCGTTTCCAGTTTTATTTTTTTTACTAAAGTAAATTCAGAAAAGGCGGTTAAATGAGATGAGCAATCTCTCAATCAGTTTGCAATTTCTTTTTTTTAAAAAAAAAAATTCAATTTTCCTGACTTATAGTGGTTGGATAATAACAAACTAATGTGAAAATAAAGAATATGTAAAATATTATCAATGGCAAACAAGCTGAAATTATTTTCGGCGAATAACTTAAAATAAATCATTGCAGCAGAAAAGGAAATTAAATGAGATGAATAATATCGTTTGGTTAAATTCCTTTTTTAAAAATATTTCCTTGCTCAAATCGTTTGGAATAATAAATTAATGAGGAGAATATATACGAATAAATATAATACTGTTCTGAAGAAAGTAAACAAAATATTTATTCATACGTATGTTGACTTCGCTAAAATATCAATCAATATAACCGAAAAGTTTATTTTTAATTGCCTATCTACTATTTTGATTTAGATAAAAGTACAATAAATTTATTCTGTTTAATAAACAGCAATTTGCGAGAAAATTTGAATTTTTATTTATGCTATTTACTCTTGTTCGAAATGGAACGGTATATCTTTTCAAATACATTAATATTACTACAATGCACACAAAGGAGCAACTAGAAATGCATTCTGAAAAATTGCCTGCTTGAAAACCTCGCAAATATTGAAATTGGGTTTTATTTTATGAAATATAAGTCATTTAGGAGAACCTGGAAATTGAAAGAAAATCACGCTATTTGAAAATTAGTATCGCTTCCAGATATAATTATTTTGAAATAATTGTTGAATATTACCTCATATTTTGAATTCAAAACATTTGTGGCATCGACATTATTACATTTACATTTAGAATTCTATTATAACATTTAGAATTTTTTATTATAACAATGTTACATCTGTTAAGGATTTCATTATTGTTGGTTGCAAGCAATTCTACTAAAAATAAGTAGAAAATGGTTCTCTATAATAATTTTCGGTGAAAACATTTTTAAAACATCAATAAATTTATTCTAAATACAGTTCATTATATTATTCTTAGCTTCTTCCATCATCTAGATATTCTTTTCAAAAATCTATTCAAAATTAGAATAAATTGTGAAATTTAAATTACTTGGCGGCATTTGTAAAATCGAACACAACCACTATGATTTAGAGCCGGCTGATTATAAAATATTGAAAATAGATCCGATTGCAACTATGTTGTGGCAGCTCTACTAAAATCGTCTGCTGATTTGTAATTTTAAATTCAATGAGATTAGAATATGGAATAGAAAACAAAAGTTTTATTAGAAATGCGTTGATTCTTTTAACATGGTGGAGTTCTACAGATTTCCTCTACGTTAAAAATCTACGATTTCTACACAACTGGAATTGAAGCCTTTTTATTATTAATTGTACAAGTTTTATATGGTGGTATTTTCGATCGGAATTCTTTATTATAATTTTGTTTTTCATTCTAGTCTAGACATTAACTCAGAAACTAATAAAAGGCTTAACTGAAATCCAGTGCGAAAGTTCCAAGCATTGTTTCTGTCTTTTCCCATCCTTTTTTTATTGAAAGAAATCTTTTTCCCCCCAGTTCGTCTTTCTCTTTCTTTTTTATTTGTTATCTGAATGGATTGTTCTGATTTGGAACTTGTACCTAAATATCTCAGTTCACTTTCGAATGCAATAAAAGGAACAGAAACGAAGCTCAGAAACCAATAAATCACTGTCAGGTACTGGTAGTGGTACACGAAAACCACCTGGAGTCTTGTCCGTTGAAAGTAAATACGGTAGCATCTGAGTGCTTTTTATCCCTAAGCGAAGAGAAAGTAATACATGACGTTCTCTTAAGAGCTAGGCTTTCATTATGAGATTTTTTTTTTATATATGTGCATGCGACAGAAAAAGATGGAAAGCGCAAAAGAAGAAATATCAGTGGAATTAAGTTACAGAAAAACTGTAGCAGTTTGATGTACTAAGGTTCGTTTTAAAAATGTAGTCTTAAGGTATTTGACAACTTGCGACAGCTTTTTTTTTTTAAATAGAGGTATGGGGATTTTTTGTGGTTTTTCGATTTGCTTGGAACATTTTAAGAAAAATATGCTAAAATTAAGAAGAGAAAAAGAAATTAGTATTACTAGAAATGGAAAAAATGGGTAAAAGTTGACAAAAAATAACATAAACGGGGCCCATTCTGTACCAAAGGTTTATAAATAAATTTTCAATTTTTCAATTCTGATGTGTTGCTACATTATTCATTTTTGAAATGACTTTCAGGTTAGGAGGTATTTTAATTTTTACAAAAACTAGAGCGCTTTATCTAAGTCATTATATGAAATTGCTTAAAAAGGCAGGGATTATATTCACATTGTAAATTTTGTAATAAAACAGTGATTGATAAATCTGATGGTTAAAACACTTCTACTATTATACAGGTCATACACAAAAAATTTCAGTTCATTATTTTCAAAACTTTTTGAGCAATCGCTGTCCCCGTCTGTCAAAAAACACATTTCGAGTAAAACGCGCTTTAAAGTACATCTTGTTTAAAGTAGCGGCGTCTGCTTTTAACTAAAACACTTGTAGTTTTTGTTCTAGTGAAAGGAAAGTAATAAACTTGGTATTTTTATAAAGCTAATAAGATGTCCTATAAAATAAAACCACAAAAAAAATTTTCAATTCTTGGTAAAATTCACAATTTAGGGTAGTCAGCAACCTTAAGGTTTTCGGAACCATGATTTTGAAAAAGCTTATACATGAATATTTTTTTAAAATTTAGTTTCCGTTGAATTAGAATATCCATATAAAACTAACTGTTTTAAGAATATTAATATAAGAAAAAAATATTTAAATGCAACATTTAAGTAAAAAAGGAAGAAAGAATGACGTATTTTCAAAACATTCTTCTTTTGCGAAAAGTGCTTTTATGCTAAAAATATTTTACCTACATATAGCCTACTAAGCAGAGCCTGAACTATTTAATTTAGAAGTAGATTTATCATTGTTTTAATGTATCACAATACAGAAATTTTAACAAAAAAAACCAATAATTATTATTTAAATTTATCGTAACTCTGAAAATAATGTGAATTTTTCAAGAATCCTAGTTCAAATTCAAGTGATAGAAAACGCGGCCCTTAGTCTTAAAAACGTACAGTTTTAAGGTGCCTGATAACATTCCAAACCGTAATTTTGAAAAAAGAAAAAAAAAACGTATGACTGAATAATTTTTTGATATTTAGTGGTAGAACAAATATATATACTTTAAAATCTGGCGTATAACACACACTTTTAACACAAAAAATAAGATCGAAATTTACGAATGCGTGTTGTATGCTGGATATAAAAATGAAAGCTTCAAAGAAGGGAAAAAAAGAGAGAGAGATGAGCATAAAAAATTAGACTTCTATATGTATCGAAATACTGTTTATTTAAAAGAAATGATATTTCTTATAAACTTAAATGGTTGTATTTCTAGAAGTATACTATTTTTTTTAAAAGCCTGGGTATTCCTCGAATAAACGTCTTAAAAAATAAGAGCATTGCATATGTAAATTTCAGGTTTTTTCGTCAAAAAGGGGGCGTTATACGGCGAATATAACTAAAAATTAAAAATTGCATTAAAAAAACTTAAATGGTTGTATTTCTAGAAGTATACTATTTTTTTAAAAATCCTGGGTATTCCTCGAATAAACGTCTTAAAAAATAAGAGCATTGCATATGTAAATTTCAGGTTTCTTCGCCAGGGAATGAATTTCGTCAATTTCTTCGCAGGGGGGTGCGTTATACGGCGAATATAACTAAAAATTAAAAATTGCATCTCTAAAGTATAGGCGCGCGTTATACGGCGGTGCGCATTATACACCGGATATTACGGTAAGTATTTTAAGAATATTATTACAAGAGAAAAATATTTAAATGCAATTTTCTTTTTGGCCAAAATGAAGAAAAAATTATATATGTTCCAAACAATGTATTTTTATAAAAAGCACCTCTATATGACAAAAAATATTTTGTCTCTATATAGCTAAGAATTCTGTACAGAGTCTGAATTAGGATCTTTGAAATATATAATTTAGAGGTGGATTTATTCTTATTTTAATATATCAGAGTATATATGTTTTAACCAACAAGATATAAATCATTGGCATGACCAAGTAATTATAGCGCGTTTTTCACATGTTGTACTTTACAATAATGCAACTAATGAACTTTTTACTAACAGAAAGTAGCGTACTGTACCACTCCTCTAAATGTACTACTATTGAGCTGAAAAGAAAAAATTCTGGGAAAATTTTGTGGAAAACTCGGGAAAATTTTGTGGAAAACTCGGGAAAATTTTATGGAAAACTCGTGAAAATTCGGGGAAAACTGAGGAAAACTCGGGAAAATTTTGTGTAAACTCAGTAAAATTTGGGATAAATTTGGTAAAATCCCAAGATATTCAGGAAAATCTTGTGGAAAATTCCATAGAAGCTCGGGAAAATTTGAAATATTTTATGGAAAATTTGGTACGATTTTGTTGAAAACTGGGTAAAATTTGAGAAAATTTTGTTATAAACTAGCGAAATTCAGGAAAATTTGTGGGAAAATTCGGGAAAGCTATGGGAAAATTTAAATATGATTCGGCTCATCTAGGGCGCAAACCCGAGGTCTGCTTATTGGCTGAGAAAAAAGTACGACAAAATATGGAACGAAGACGAAATTTGCCTCCTAATAGCGCTTTTGTTCCACAACGTGAAAAACGCGCTAAAAACGTCGGTTATTATTTCAATCGATCTTAACTCTAGAAATAATGTGTATTTTTCGAAAATCTTAGTTTAAACTTCGTGTAGAAGTCCTAGCTGTATGTAGGCAAAATAAAGAAGTATTTTCCATAAAAGGAGAATGTTTTAAAAAAGTTATTTTACTTCATTTTTTTTTGCCAAAAAAATTGCATTGAAATAATTTTTCCATGAAGAAATATTGTCCAAACAACTACCCTAAAATTGTGGGTTTTGCCAAAAATCGACAAATTTTTTTATGACTTTATTTTATAGGCCATCTTATTAGCTTTATAAAAATACCAAATCTTTTATTTTCCATTCACTAAAACAAAAACTACAAAGTAATAATAAGAGCACTATAAAGCATAACTTTATATAAGATGCGTTTTTTTTTCGAAAAGCTCAACCAGAACAGCGATTGCTCAAAAGGTTTTCAAAATAAATTACTGAAATTTTTTGTGAATATTGTGTATAACAGTAGAAATGTTTTAACCTTCAGATTTATCAATCACTATTTTTTTTACAAAATTTACAGTCATAACCATTGTTATTTTAAGAAATTTCATATAATAACTAAGATAAAGGGCTGTAGCTTTTGTAAAAATTACAATATCTCTTATCCTGAAGGTCATTTCAAAAATGAATAACATAGCAACACATCGGAATTGACAAATTGAAAATTCGTTCATAAGCTTTTGGTACAGACCTCATGTATGTAATTTTTTGTCCATTTTTTTCCATTTTAGTAGTAATTTATTTTTCTCTTCTTTATTTTCGTCTTTTATTTCTTAAAATGTACTAAATAAATCTAAAAACCATAAAAAAATCTCCATATCTTCATTTTTAAAAAAAAAAGTTGTCGCAAGTATTCGCATACCTTAAACACATTATCAGGGGAAAAATATATTGATATAATTTGATAATATGGAAAAGGAATAGTGAATAATAAAAATTCTATGAAAATAATACAATAATAAACAACTTGTTTCGGTATACTCCTGAAACTAATCAAGAATGCTTCTAAGACATTGGATGGGTTCCAGTAAATATAATTGATCACGGCTTGTAGTATATTATTTAAAAGGAGAATTGTTTCTATAATTTTGGCATTTTTTTAATGGTAGCACAATTTTATTTAATTAATTCTATGAACTAATTCTGTCCACTATTTAGTACCTTGTCCTCTGGAGATTGGTTTAAAAGCTCAAATTTTGATTAGGAACCACGAATTACTTTTAATTCGTTGGTGAAGGAGATTTTAAAAAAATTCTAAACGAGTCTTTTGTAACCTTAACAATTTTTTAAAAGCAGTTAATGACATTGTCTTAAGTGGCATGTTAGTGGTTCTTAAAATGATGACTTGTTTGGATGCTATTTGGCAATCTATTCTTCCAATTGTCTTCTAGGCTGCAAATTTTTAAGACCATTTTTTTTTTGTTTCTTTTTTCTTCGTTCTCTGTAAAACATTCTATTTATCTCTCGACAACTTTTTTATTTTTCCTGTGCCTCTTTTTAACTCCAGCGGCTCTTCAAAGATTAACTCAACATTGAGTCTTTTACCAACCCTCTTAAAGTTACTAATTTTACGACTTTGTTGTTCCTGTTAAGTGGTTCTAGGTTACATTGTACGAGAAAAGTATTGCAGGTTCGTTTGTTGAAAATAAATTCGAATTTAGACGTCGTAAAGAAGCACGAGAAAGATTTTTTTGGAAAAGTTTGAGTATTGATGGTCACTTTAGATGAGGTACCTTAGAAATTATCAGTTCTCGTCAATTGATCGGGTTATATGGGCCATTTTGTGCAACAAGGCTATTATTCCCTTGATTCATACTGACATACTAAAATTAAGAATGTACTGAGAATGAAATACTGAATAAATAAATTAAAGAGGTAAAAATAAATGTTGAAATTTAGGACAGTAAAATATTTACCGATTTCAACTTCAGGGTCATAGTACGATTTACACATAAAAATTTTCTAATTTCATTATTTTCTTAATTTTTTTGGTTTTTTCCTATGTGCATGTATGATATAAAACAGATTTTGTGCTTCAAATTTCATAAAAAACTAACCATTAATATTTTAAGGGGAAAAACTCGAAACTTATGAAGGGATTTTAAAATGCTACTCCCACAAAAATTAACGTACATATATGAAATTTGATTTGCAAGTTCGTCAAACTATGAAAAACAAAATTTAGTATGGATTTTGCGATAAAATTATTGGTATTCGTACAATGCTTCTTTTTATGAATGATTATTGAAAATTCCTTAAAAAATGTGTAAAATCTAAATTCAATTATTTTTTAAAAGATAAGTATCGCTTTGATTAAAAAATGCATACCAACTTTTATTTCATGTACTATTAGTAACAAGTGAAAAAATTTCTATGTATTAGGCACAATAGAAAAAAAGCCTTAGCATTTTAAATGAAGACAAACTAGCTATTTTATCTTTCCGAGATAAATCAGTTTAAAGTTTTAATTTGCCATTGTGGGATGTGAATAGAAACAAAAGTAAAAGTTATCACAACTCTGCGTTTTTTAAACTTAGAAGTTTAAAATTTTGTGAGTTTGTAGAAAAGTATATAAAAATAATTTACGCTAAAAAAATTGATTTTCTGACCGATTTTTGTCAATTGAATCGTACTGTATCCCCTTACACATCCAAAATCGAACATGACACTTCTATATATTTAATGTCATGTTTTGCAATGGATAGAATACAGAAAGCAAAGAAATGGAGAAAATACAAAATGCTTTTTATTATTTAAATGTTATTACAATCTTAAATGTTTATGCAATATATAAAAAATTAACGCGCTATCTTTCTTATAAATATGTTGAAGAACGAAAAGACAGAAAAATATCAGAAAATGCTAAAAATATTGAACGAACTGATTGACTAAGGGGAATATGGCAAACACGTTGTATGCCGTGCCTTACGTTTCTAGTTGCTGAATGGACTCATAGTGAATCACCTATTAACAATTAACAAACCAAATTTTCTTTCTTTGAAAAAAAAAGAAATTTCGTTACTCAGTTAAAAAAAACGTTTTTTTTTAAAAAAAAAATACATTTCAAAACTTCAAATTCTGAATAAGGAATTCAAAATTTTACGAATTCTACTATTTGTTAAAAGTTGTTTATTCCATTTCGGATGAATTTGGAGTATTTAAATTTTTTTTTTAGATAACACAAAAAGAGCGGCTTTTTTAGAATGGATTTACTTAAGGTATCCGACTACTTGCGACATCTTTAAAAAAAAAAAAACTGGAGATATGGGGATTTTGTTGTTGTTTTTAGATTTATTCCCAGAATTCCTGTGGCTGTGACGAGACCCAGTCCTTCACAGTGTCCTGAGTACGTCGTCCGAGTTGAAGCGCTTTCCTTTCAGGTGTTTCTTCAGTGGACCAAACACATGGAAATCGCAGGGTGACATGTCCGACTGTAGGACGGATGGTGCAACGTCTCCCATTGGAACTTGTCCAGTTCCATTTGTGTGACTCTGGAGACGTGTGGACGCGCGTTATCATGGAGCAGAACCACACCCTCCGTGAGGAGCCCCGGTCTTTTGTACTTGATGGACCTGCGTAGGCGTCGGAGTGTCTCACAGTACACATCGGAGTTAATGCTTTTCTGTGCTCGAGTCATTCTGTGCTCGCATCATTTGGACGCCGCTTTTTATAAGAGCCTTTGCTCTCTCCTGCGCATGCGGGCACCCGCGCATGATCCGATCCAGCAGAGTCTCCAATGGCATCCCGAGATGTCTCGCTACATTCTCCCTTGGCGGAATATGCAAATATTTTAGTATATTTTAAGAAAAATATGCTAAAATTAAGAAGATAAAAAGAAATATTATTACTAAAATGGGAAAAAATGGGTAAAAATTTACAAAAAATAACATAAATGGGGCCCATTCCGTACCCAAAGTTTATGAACAAATTTTCAATTTTTTTAAATTCTCTGATGGGTTGCTATGTTATTCATGTTTGAAATGACCTTCAGGATAAGAGATATTTTAATTTTTACAAAAACTAGAGCACTCTCTTTATCTTAGCTATTATACGAAATTGCTTTAAAAAAAAACAGTGATTATATTCCCATAAGGGACTTTAAATTTTGTAATAAAACAGTGATTGATAAATCTGAAGGTTAAAACGCTTCTACTTTTATACAGAATATACAGAAAAAATTTCATACACACACTCAGTTCATAATTTCAAAACTTTTTTTAACAATCACTGTCCCCGTTTGAGCATTTAAAAAAAAAACACAATTCGAGTAAAACGCGTTTTAAAGTATGGCATCTTGCTTAAAGTAGTGGCATTTGCTTTTACTAAAACACTTGTAGTTTTTGTTCTATTGAACGGAAAATGATAAATTTGGTATTTTTATAAAACTAATAAGATGGCTTGTAAAATAAAATCATAAAAAAATTGTCAATTTTTGGTAAAATTCACAATTTTAGGGTAGTCGGATACCTTAAACGATTTTTAAGAATAAATCAGTAAAATAAAAATTTATTTGTGGCGCTAGAATATTTTCATAGAGCATTTCATTACAAAGTTCTTCTTACAATCGAACATCAAATTAAATATTTTTCGGGATAACAAAATATATAATTTTATATAATAAATATATAAAAATATAAATATATAATGACACAAACAATTTTTCATAAATATAAAACTAACAAATATAATACCATATGTTCAAAAAATTAATTAGATTGAACTAAAATCACGTAACACTAGTTCACAATCCTTAAATTATTTCCATCGTCTTATTTTTAATAATGGGGCTCATACTGTGGCTCAAATACAATCATCCTAAAATTAATCTTTGGTGAAAGAAACTTACTTTAATAAAGAAATATAAATCATTTTTCCGAATATAATAATTGTTAAAATATTTTCGTAGTGGATAAATTTTATATTTTCTTACAAATCATTTGTAGTTATGATTTTATAATTGTGATATATTCTGTTAAATAAATCGTTTGCTATTATTACCTAACTGATAACTGCTTTCGTAACTGATTTGTAAAAAAGTCGTTGGAGGGATGACCATAGTGCTTAGTTCTATCGAGCTTTAATCTGGTAATCATTACATATTTGAGTGACTGTAACTTTATGACTCTTGCCCTTTGTTAACTTAGTTACTTTACAATTAAAATAGACAATAAAATAAAATTTGGGAAAATTAATTCCATAGTTCTAATTTTGTCTTGGAGTTTGCTGCCGTGGTTGTGGCAGTAATGTTTGTTAAAGTTGGATAAAATTATGATATTGTGACTCATTTGTGAAGAATTTTATGGACTAAGAAATTTATTCTTAAAGAAAATGAAAAATCAAAAGATATTCACCGGGAGAAAAGCGTTTGATTCGAAAGAAGTTTGAAACAAAGTGAACAAGATATCAATCATTGGCATGGCCAAGTAATTTTAGTGCGTTTTTCACATGTTGTATTTTACAATAGGAAAATTCGGGAAAACTATGGAAAAATTTAAATATGATTCGGCTCATCTAGGGCACAAATGCGACCAAATGCCGAAAACCCGAGTTTAATTGGTTGCTTATTGGCTGAGAAAAAGGTACGACAAAATATGGGACGAAGACGAAATTTACGTTCTAATAGTGCTTTTGTTCCACTACGTGAAAAAAGCGCTAAAAAATATTTTTATTAGTAGCAATAGTAGAAATAGTAATAATAGTAGTAGTAGTTTTATTATTATTATTTAAAATATATATGTATTATTATTTTAATTTAAAAATACGCCGTATAAGTTATTAAAACTGTTCTTTTAATTGTTATTTTAATACTTAGAGCAATTCTTTTATTTTGGGGACATGAAATATATTTTTATGCTTAAATAAATACACATGGGCATTTTATTAAATGAGTCTTAGAATTTCAAATATTTCAAATGTTTTTAAGAGTTTAGTAAGCGACTAGACGGGAAATAAAGTACTCATTTTGATGTTTATTTCAATTCAACGAAAGGCGAGTTATTCGAAGTTTTTTCAGATCAAACAAGTTTTATCATGTTTTTCCCTTCAAAATATTTTACACTTAACACACAGAACCGACATTTTTCACTCATTTATAATTTTCTTTTATAAAAGAGACATCAAAGCTCAAATTTGTACAAACATTTCATTTCAAAAGTTTTACATGCATTCTCATTTATTTCGAATATTTTGAAGGCACTTTTATTTTGTGATATACTTTACATACTTTCATTAGCTTAACAATATACATTTTCATTCTTAGTCAATTCTCATGTAAATTTCTCATGCAAATTTGCAAGAGTTGTTTTTGTAACACACCCTTGTTGTTGAAATAAACAAAGAAATGAGCTTGTACTTAAAGTTTCATGGATTCCGTTTAACAATAGATTCTTGTTTATTTTGTTTGTTTTTGTCTTTTATTCTTTTATAGTACTGTTAAATACTATTCAATGGTGCGAAAATTAAGCAGTGAAGCCTCTTTTAAATTAATAATTTGATGTGCAAAGTCATTACCATAATAAGCACGCTTGTTTATTTTTGTCAGATGCATGCATTTATGATACACATGTTCTATTCATTACTTACGAACTTAATTAGAATAAAATAATTTCGAGGTCAAAGCTCTAATTAAAATGGTACAGTAAGCAATATTTTTCAAAATTAAGTTTCTTAACACCTGTTGAAATGACGTTACATATATACTGGGTGGGTGCAAAAATTCCACTCGTTTTTATTACCCGTGAAGAGCAACCAAAAAATGAACATTACCTATGATTGTGCATATTCCTCATTGTTATCTATGACTTCTTGTTATTTTTCTGGTAGGAGATGAATCCCACGGCGGTAAAATTCCGGCAGTTTCGAGTCAAAAAAGTCTTGGATGGTAGTTTTCACAACAACAAGATCATCAAAGATTTTCTGACTAAAGGAATTATTTAACGCACGAAATACATAAAAGTCAGTTGGTGCCAAGTCAGGAGGGTGAGGTAAAACCCCCAACCAAAGCCCATTAACTTTTGGAGAGTGAGGACAGCAACATGTGGCCTGGCGTTGTCGTTATGAAGGATAACATCACTACAGTTGACGAGACCTGGCTGCTTTAATACCAAGTTTGAATGCAGCCTGTCTAACTGTAGACAGTAGAAAGCAGCACTGATGGTTTGGTTGAATTGTGACGGATCTATACGGTTCCTTCCACTAACTCCTTGGGGATTCTTTTAGGGAAATATTTTTCTCAACCAACTTTCACCGATGGTAAGAAAACGTGATTATGTAAATTAAGTTTATTATATAAATTCTGTATTCTCGTGAGTTTTGGGAGCTAGTGAGTGGAGGATCGTGAGTTATTGCAGTGCGGAACTAAGTTTATAAAGGCGTATGTTGAAGATTTCCCAGTGAGGATCGGATTCGATCCCGTCAAGTATAAGCGTTCAAGGCCTCAACAGTAGGACTTCGACTTTACAAGAGTACAGGTATTGTAAGCATTATTTAAATAGAAGTTAGAAGATAGCTTGTAGTGTGAGGCTGAGTTGAAATCGAGCCTGTATAAGTTATCGAAGAAATCAGTTGAGGGTCTGTAAATATTATCTCCAGGCTAACTGGTCTCACCTTCGCGCTCTTAATTTTGATCAACAATCTTAATTGGATTATTATTGCGCTTGCTGATATTTTGTGAAAGTAAAATAATTAAAGTGAATCATGTCGACTGATTATTCAGTTCTCCCCAGACATCTAGCCGGGTCCGAGAGTAGACAAGAGGGATTAGAGGGAAGTAGGGACATAAACACATTACAGAATGACTGGACCTCCAAGAGAATAATTCCCTGCACATCCCACCAGACACTCAATAACACTTTCTTGGAATGAAGTTAAACTTTCGAAGTCGATGCAGGCGTATCAGAAGGGTGACACTCAATCCTACGACGCCCCTTTACGTTATGGTACATAACCCAATTCTCATCCCCTGTCTCAATTCGAGTCAAGAATTGGTCATTTTTCTACTGGAAAAGCAAGGAAACTCAGGAGGCGATTCGACCATCCCCTTGCTTAGCTGTCAGGTTATGTAGAACCCAACGATCCAACTTTTTGTTAAAAATCCAAGTTATCCAGCCGTCTCTCGAACGTTCTCCGGTGTAGGTTGAAGGTCGCCGCTGATTCTTTCGGGTTGTTCCTTATGGCTTGGTCTATATCATCTTCTCCAAAGTGCGACGACCCTCCACTCCTAGCCTGATCTTATTAGCTTGTGTTTCCTTCCTTAAATTTACGAAACCATCGACGACATGTGCTTTCGTCAATTGCATCCTCCCCCATAAAGTTGAAAAACATAGTGATATGCTGCGATTGCGTACTCTTTTTATCGAATTCGAAAACAACAAACAATGTCTCACATACAGTGCAGGTTTATCCATTGGGCGCTTGGGGCGGGCGTCCAGAGGCTCAGATAAGCATTATTATAGATGTATTTTCCTTAAAAGGAGAATGTTTTGAAAATATGTAATTCTATGCTCATGTTTTGCCAAAATATTGCATTTAAATAATTTTTTTCTATAATAATATTCTTAAAACAATTTTATGCATGTATTCTAATCTGAATGACGCTGAATATCATAAAAATTATCCATTTATACTCTTTTGCAAAATAACAGTTCCGAACGTAGTCGGATACCTTAAGGCGAGAAATGTATTAATGCAGTAACTGTGTGACGGATCTATACGCGGTTCCACTAATATCTTCTCATCTCTTTAAACAAAATATTTAATTCATCCAACTTTCATTGAGAAAGGGAACGTGATTTATGTAAATGAGGTATATTATATAAATTCGGTTTTCGCGAGTTGGCAGTAGGAAAGTAAGTTTGTTGACACATTGTTGTTGACATGCTGAAGTGGATACGTTAGATGTGTGCAAATAGGAGTTTGAGAATTAGTGGCTGGTTGAAGTTTGAATAGCAGTGGAATTAATTAAAGATTACAGAGCGTGGAGCCATCGTCATTTGATCAAGCCGAAGAGAGTGCCTGAAAGTTTCCAGTATAGGATCCGATGCTTTAAAGGTTCAGGTACTGTACACTTGATCAAGGAGAAGCTAGTTATTAGTGTGCGAAGTAGTTGTAATTGAGCGTATTTAAGCTATCTTAGATTCAGTTGAGGGTCTGTTGTAGTATCCCCGTGTTATAGAATCTCACCTCCGCACTCTACGTTAAATCATAAGCCCTAATTAGAATTGTATTGTGTCTGTTTGGCAATTGTTAATAAGAATTAATAAATCAAATTAGATTGGAAATAATGTCTGTGGATTATTTAGTTCCTCCTACACATCTAGCCGGGTTTATAGGTAGACAAGAGGGTTCGGATGTAAGAGGTAACCAAACGTTACCACAACTGTGAAAAATTTAGAAATATATTTGAATTTATAAATGTTAAAACAAATATCTAACTTTTAAATGATTTTCCGACAATTTTATTTCAAAAATACGAGTTTAACATTTCTGAAAGAGATTTAACTGTGTGGAAAACTGAGGAATAAACCCACCGAGAAAATAGAAGATCTTTTTTAAAAAGTAACAGAACTAACACTATCACGAAACAGATGCAATAAAAGCTATTTTATTTTAAAACATTCAGCTTTAAATGAAAGAATTGGTAATATCTTGTATTGGATTTTCTGATAAAGTTGTTCTTAACAGTTTAAATATTTAAAATCATTTTCTCAGGATCACAAGAGCATCGTTTCTAAAAATAAATCTCAAATGGAAATGAATCCCGCATTTCCGTCTCTTTCTCCTTTTCTTCCTGTGAAAGAATACAACCTCTCTGAGACATCGACCTCAATTTTATAAAAGGAGTTTCTTTTAAATTTCAAAAGCTCCTGTTTCTTTTCATTTTAAAAAGCTGCGTCAGTTGCAAGATAAAATCTGCCCCTTAAAGTTCGCTTTCCCTCTTTCAGCCTACAGAGTTCCAGTGCTGAGAAATTCCGGTTCGTTCTTTTGCTTGGATTCTGAATAGAACTTTTTTTTTATAGAATTTAAAGTCTCCTTTCAATAGTTGAGGAATATCCTGTTCATTTAGGAAACAGTATTGTAAAAGGTATCAGTAAAATTGTTTTAAAAAGTTACATTTTAGCGAATCGCTTCCAGAATTTATTGACATAATAGTAAAAGACGTTGTTGCTTATTAAAGTTTAATAATCTTATTTAAGATATGATTTTTATGTTCTAAAAGCATTTCCTGTGTATTTACATTCTTTTACTAAGTTCTACTTTTACAACAGGGGGAAAAAACGGGAATTAGAAACGGGTAAATTCATAGCTTTGTCTCTACCATACTGAAATGCTTAACATTATGCGATATTTATTTTTTTGTACATTTTGAATAAGAGATAAGTTTTACAAAAGAATAAAAAGGCATCGCTTGCAAAGTTCGTAAATTCGTGACCAGCACTGTTCCTGGCATAGGTTCCTATGACGGACCATGGGGAGGGAGGTGAGCGAGAATTTAGACTAACACCACTTTGCAAGGCAACACGAGCAGTGGCGTAACGTACAACCCCGCATCGCGGCAGGTGGACCAGGATTTGAGGGAGCCCAAAGCCTGGCTGTGACGCCAAGTACCCTTTGTAAAATCCCGACTTGGGGCCCCAAACCTAACTTTGCAGGGGGGGGGCGGTTCGTTTTCTCCGTTACGCCACTGAACCACTGAACATTGAGTTATTGGTGATGGACGTAATTCTGAACCATGGTCAAGTGACGAGTACGACACTTGAGCAGGCAGCCCCTCTCCAATTTACCTATTTACGTCGAAAGAAGGACCTTGAGCCTCGACTGACTTAACGTGCATCAGCCCCTCTTCGCGGTGGATTTTCCGTGGCACTAGTTTCAGAATCCACGACTCGACACACACAGTCACGAGTTCACGAGAATGATCCCTAGGCTACTGTAGTCACCCTTTCGAGGTTCTAAGCCATCACGTTGGCATGATGGACTACATTGGAGAGTGGAGTGCCATTACAGGCGCCGTCCTTGTCGCTTCCCCATGCTTGAAAATTTCGAGGTAATTCCTCAATAGCCCTCTTATTGTTTCAGAATTCGACTTTATGAACAATCAGTACAGAGAATAAAAATATAATAAATGACAATTCAGAGAGCAAATATAACAATAGACAATCAATCCAGAGAATAAAATAAAAAAAGACTGTCAAATCCAAAGAACAAAATAGAATAATAGGTAATCAGTCCGAAGAATCAAAATATAATCATCTGTATTTTGCTACGAGGGTTGATAAAAAAAGGTTACAAGACGAATCAAAAATATTTATTACTACTAGACAGAAAATACAAAAGGGAATTTAGAGGTATACGCGCCTATCACATTTCGACATAATCACCAAGTCTATTAAGGCATTTATCAGAACGCAGGACAAACTTGTTTAACCCGTCTTGGGAGAAATCCGGTCCTAGTCCATTGAGCTAGGTCTCGACGGATGTTTTCACAGAACTGTCTTGGAATGTCGCAACACATCTGAAACGATATGTTGCACGCTACCATAGCTCAGTCCCAGTGCTGACGAGATTTCACGCAGAGTTACCCATCGATCATTTTGAATCACTTCTTCGATTCGTACCTTGTTGATTTCTGTCGTTGAAGAACTTGGCCGGAAGCTCCCTGTCATATTGCGGCTTTCTTGACATCCTGTCTGCCTGATTGAAAAGAGTGACAGAATTTGGCTCCATGTTGTTTGCTCATTGCAGATGCGGACACATTCTTTGCCCATAAAAATTGAATCACGGCTTGCACTTCCAAACGAGACCAATTTCCTAAGAGTCTTGCCATTTAAATCGTCCTGAACCGTCTGGGAACTTTCACTACCTACCCGCAAATCAGCTGTATGACAAGTAGCACCATCTGTCTCCACTTTGGGTGAGAGGGGGGGGGTTCATAATATGTAGTTTTCAAATGCTGCGGCTTCTAACCTTTTTTTTTTCTGATCAACCTCGTATAATGCTTTTCTGTAATGTTATATTTGAGTCATAAAAAGTCTTGCCATTGAAATATAATTTCCTTAGGAGAAATAAAATTAAAATAATTTCAAAAACTAGATACATTTTATCTTCTTTGGGTACTTCTTACTTTTATAACACGAAGGGGAAAAAAAGATTGTAAAAACAAAGGAAAATATTGCAAAAATTATAATAATTGGAATGCTATCATACTATAAATCCGGTAGATTCCAAATAATTTCTCCTTAAAATGGTTGTCTGTCTTTTTTCAATATCAACGGAAAAAAATTAGCTAAATAACTTATAAATTACCACGATTTGACTTGATTTATGTTTTTTTATAAACTGCAATTCCAATTCCTTTATAAATCTCTGTGTTACGTTTATGCAGTGGACAAAAATTTTTTATGTAAGCCTTACAATAAAGAATCAAGTTATTATTTTTGAAATCAAAACATTTTTAACAATTGAAACAATGAAATATAAATCTTCCTGGATTTTATTTCTCACAATTCAATATCGCAATATAACTGCAGAAACATTTTGTTCAGTAATTAAATTACATCTAAAATATCATCATTTAGAATTTTCAGGGTGAAAATCTCGAAAATGGTAGTTTACCAGAATTTTTGAAGGTCATCTTTTATATCTAACCTTTTTTAAAATGCATTGCTAACATAGTCATTAATCTGCCTCAAAATATTTACGTTGCAATATGAAATAACATTTAATACATAAATATAAGAACATTTCGCGAATCAACGCTCAAAAATTCAATTTCTTTAAATGACTTATATAACTATCTTCTACCATATGTAACCCATATACCATAAAAACGTATTAGAGAGCACTTAAGCGAAGAAGTTATTTTCTATTAAAATAATTACGTTAATGAGGAAAGTTTGGAAGCCCAAACGCCGAGATAATTACCCTCTATTAATATTCTATTTTCCGGTTTAATATCTTTAAAGCCCATTTGTGAAATTTTGAAGACTCGGGAGGGCACTTAACTAGCTTCTTATTACTTATAAGGCGATGGGTAAATTCACACGATGTTCTTGCAGGCTTATGGCCGCCATTGATTCTGAGTAACTGGCTAAAAATCTATCTAATAGCGAATCAGATTGCCCCTAATTTTGCATCGTCTGTTTGTTTTAATGAAATTTAAACGATATTTCCTCTCTATTTGAAGGCCTGGACGTTTTGACTTGCTTTTAATAGTGATAAATGTTATACACAATAAGGTTAAGTTAACAGTAGGGATTGCTGTTAACTTTACCCTTAACAGTAGGGATTGTTAAGGGTAGAATCCCGAAAACTCGACACTCGATAAACCGGCTGTCTGGATTACTTGGCCACCCTTTCAAGGTTTTGAAAACCACCACGCGTAGACCCGTTTCAGAACAACACCGAACAAGGCATTATGTCCGATGCAGAAATTATTGCTGCTGTTACAGTTAATGAAAAATGCCGGGAAATGAAGAAGGGATTGACGTTGAAGACACCGTACGAACTCCTGAAATATCACATAGTGAATGACTAAAACAGTGTTTCTCAAACTTTCAATATTTGCGACCCGATTTTCAATCATAATTTTCATCGTGACTGCCTCCAAACAAATAACAATGCATCGAATTCAATAAGACTATACTTTGGTTCTAAGTCTGCCCTCATACGTGCCACTGACGCATATATACGTCTCACTCAACCGGTAAGTCAAGTGCCCGGACGTATATATACGTCTTCCCGAAGTACGATCTTTTATTACTTATATCAGAGGATTTCCTTATTTATTCCTTTTCTTCCCCCCCCCCAATACATTACGCGCGCCTATGTGGAAAACGGTGGCATTGTGGAGCGAATCGCATAACGTTTAATCGGTAGTTAAGGGTTTATTTATAAACCGTACAAATTATCAAGATAAGTGTTAATATTTGAACATAATTTTATGTATGAAAAAAATCCCATGAGATCAATGATACTTATTAAACTTGCTCTTAACTTAGTATTGTTAAATTAATTATAAAATGCACTGTGCACTACTGATACATTTATAAATATATTATATCAATGTAAATGTAATTTTATTTTTATTTTATCAAAATATATTTTGTTTGTTTACTTTCAGTAATTAATTTCTTAAAGTTATCTTTGGCTTTTGACTTTTCAATACGCTCCCAACCCCCTCATAGAGTTATCACGCCCCCAAGAGGGGCGCGCCTCATAGTTTGAGAAACGCTGGACTAAAGGCTGTCTTTTGAACAACAAGGTGTGTCGATAATAGACCTACTGTTCTTAAACTTCTTCATGATGAAGCAACAAAACACAGATTCCAATACGAAAGACAACAGGACATACACATTTCTTTACAAAAGTAGCCAGTTTTTGCAAAGTCGGCTGCTTAATTTTCATTATAGACAGCTTTATGCCTTCATGAAGTTTTTTTTTCTGAGGTGGTTCTAGGTAAATTAATGTATATATATACACTATGTATTCATTAATTTTCATTTTCATACAGTTAATGCTCCATTCCTTCGTTAAGCACGCAGTTTTCTATTGTTAAGGGCATATGGGCAGTTTATTTTCTGTTGTATTTTCAAGCAAACAACACATGCATATGCAGTACATTACTTTCTGAGGAAGCACTCGAACTTATTCTTTTTTAATACCATTCTCTATAACCCGACATTTTCACAAATTCGACCACCCTTCGGTCCAAAATGAGCCGAGAGGTTTTGGGACTATACTGTACTACTAATAACATTAGTACTAGTTTGATTTTTCCAGATGCTGGAATCTTGGACTAAATTAAACCATGTACGCGGTATTCCCTAGGCTTTTATTAAGAGTTCACATACACTATCAATTAATACTCGGGAGCAGTGGCGCACACAAGGGGGTGTCCTGGAGGTCTGGACACCCCCTAAAGCCCTTGAGTTTTTTACGATTGATGATAATCCTATTTATATATAACGTAAAATTTAATTAAGTACTTGTAATTAACAATTATATTAAAACTAATACTAATTATTAATTCAATAATTTATATTTTACTGTTTTTCGTTAACAAAATCGACAAAATCAGACGAATCAATAGGTGTTGTCTTGAGGTATGATACGAGTTGGGGAACTTTCGACTATGAAAATTTTTTGTGTGCCCTACTGCTCGGGAGCATATGAAATTTTCGAGGAACTTACGTTTTACCCATACCATTGGTGACCTTTGGCGAATTTCAGCAAATTTCAGCAATCTCCCTTAGGATAGTATTAAATAGGTTGCCATAATTCGTAAAATTTTTGGTGATTTATCTGTGATTTGATTATTTTTATTACTAACGCACACTCTGAATCAACAAGAGAGCTATTGGCGAACGAATTTCGTAATTTTGAGCTTCGGTCAAGTGACAAGAGTGACACATAAGCTGTGTGTGTGTCAGCACTCCTTTCTCCAAACTTCTACACCACATCAACGTAAGGACATGGAGTCTTGACAGGTTTAACGTGCATCTGGCACTATTCTCTTAGGGTGTTCAGTGATACCAGGATTCGAAACCACGATTCGACAACTCCGACCACGAATTCTCAACCGTAACCTTTTAGATACCGCGTTCGCCGAACAAATAATGGGGCTTCTATGTAAGTTATTTTTTGAAGTTAAAGAAGTAAAATGTGTCTTCCATTATTTACCTGTTATATCTATGCATATATGTATGAAGGTTAAAAGTGACGCACTCACCCACACATCACGAAATTTCCAGAACCATTAGACCCCTGCAAATTTGAAATTCGGTAAGAATGTTCCTTTTGTTGAGCATAGATCCCCTATGAGTAATTTTTGTGGAAATCGATTCCCAAGAAGGGGGGGGGAGTGGAATAAGAGGCGTTTTTGATAGAAAATTTCCAGTTTTTGAACAATTAAACATACGAAAATGAAATTTGGCTTGCTTCTTTCGTTTAGTTGAAAACCACTAAGAACAGGGTTTACGGGAATTGACTCCCCAGGAAGGGAGGGGGGGGGATGAGTTACAGAGCATAGAAATAAAAAAAATTCCTATTTTTGAACTACTAAATTTACGCTCTTGAAATTTGGTAAACATGTTTATTGTGTTGAGTAGAGTCCATTCAGAATGGGTTTTGCGGAAATCAACTTCGGGAGAGCGGGTTACGGGAGGGTAAAAGATAATTATACTCCCGTTTTAGCAATTCAAGTCCTGCCCTTAAGAGAGATGGACTATTAAAATGTTTTTCCAGCATAATCGAATGCTTAAAGTTAGGGCTTAGATATCAATAATGTATAATCAGTATTAACCACACATCACCATAAAATATCAGGCGAAGCGGGCAGGTAAAAAGCCAGTATTTATAATATAATCAAACATAAATTATGATAAGCATAAAGAAATAGAAGCAAATTTTATAAGTATATTAATAAATACGTATTTTTATTTATTACTAAACGTTACGAGTTAAGATCCTATTTCTCCGTGACTCTTTTTCCCTTTAAAAATTACAAGAAACTTTTTTTCCCTCGAACAAAACTGACCAATTTCAACTCGAATCGAAAATAAAAATAAAAAATATTGAAAAAAGAAAAACTTGTCTTCCAATTCTGAAAGAAAGTAATGGTCAACTATTTACTCGCCGAAACTTCTTCGATGATCACAGAGTTAGACGCATCTCAGATGGTCAGATCGAAAGGACCAATCAATTCTGCCTCCCCCTCTCTCGCTCGAAAAAAAAAGTCCCTCATTTCATCCATTCCTTGTTTCTTTTTTTTTTCTTTTTAAACATTTCGTTTTATACGAGAACGACAAGAACTTTTTTTTTTACTCTACACTCCTATCCAACTCTTTCTTTCTACAAACTCGGGAGAGAAGAGTTTATCTCGCTTTGCTCCATCTTTTATTTCTGTTTTCGTTCCTTTTTTTTTATTTGTCAGCAGGAATTCGACTCGCAGTCGGTGGTGGCAGTGATAAATGACTTTGTTCACGCCTTTACGCACCCGAGTCTTGCATTTCGCATTTAAATGTTCTTTCGTTCTTTTTTGGAGAACACACTATCCTCTCCTCTCATCCCTCTTTTTCCATTCTCTTTTCTGTAGTTACGTTGATCCCGATGAAAATCGGCAGACGATTTTAGACAGTTCGTGTGAGCAATAAATAAATAAAAGATGTCTAATCTTTTAAAGAATATTTTTAGATATGGATCTTTAACGTCATTCTGTGTTTGATGACGTCACTATAGACCCAATCACTCCTCTATGATTATAGACCGTGACGAATATTTGATAGTTTTATCGTAGGGTACGTTTTTTTTAAGTGACTCTACCCTCCAATTACAAAAAAACGCTTCAAAAATTGGTGCTAAATTATTTAAGGGTTTGAATTATCAAAAGGGTTTTTATCTTGTACTCTTTTTGCTTTTGTTCTATTGATGCCAATGGAAAGAACATTTGTTTTTAGGATTTTTGTGTTTCTCTAAAAAAGCTTCAGGCTCCCTTCTCTTTAAGGCAGCCTTTCTCAAGCTGTAGTGCGTGCCCCCCCCCTCCAGGGGGCGTGATAACTTTACGATGGGGGCGAGTATATGTAAAAGCCGAAAACAAAAGATTATTTAAAAAAATTATTTATTTACTGAAAGTAAACAAACAAAATACATTTTGACATAATAAAAATAAAATTAACATTTACATTCATATAATATACTTATAAATATGTCAGTAGTGCACAATGTATTTTATAATTAATTTAACAATACTAAGTTAAGAACAAGTTTAATAAGTATCAGTGACCTGGGATTTTCATATATAAAATTATGTTCAAAAATTAACACTTATCTTGATATTTTGTACGGTTTATAAATAATCTCTTAACTATCGGTTAAAAGTTCTTGATTTGCTCGCTCCCCAACGCCTCAGTTTTCCATGTAAGCGCGCGTATGTGATGTACTGGAGGGGGGGGGAAGAAAATGAATAAACAAGGAAATCTGATATAAATAAATCCTTCGCAAACATTGTCAAGGTTCTTTTATTGCATTCCATAGCCTTCGGTAAAATTGTATGGATAGCAGTGCTCAGAAAAGATCGTACCTCAGAGAGACGTATATATACGTCCCGAGCATTTAACACGTTAGTTGAGCGAGACGTATATATACGCCGATGACACTTAAGAGGTTGAAGTCTTTTTGTAGCTTTAGCGTCAAAGTATAGTATTATTGAATAAAATAAAATGCATTGTTATTTGTATGGAGGGGAGGTGCGATGAAAATTATGATTGATATTGGGTCGCAAATATTGAAAGTTTGAGAAGCACTGTCCTAAGGGGTCTTTTGATTATTGAATTTTTTATCGTAGCTTTTTCATGCCAATTAAACTCTTGTGTTTTCGACCGAGACTTGGAGTTTATATGTTGTAGTGGAAAGCTGACTCGTTAATTCTAAGCCTTTACTGGATCAACTTGCACCTCCGGGAGGAAAAAAAAATATTTTGCATCCTGAACTGTTTTCACTGTATCCTATTGACTTTTGGATGAATAAATTTCGCTCAAGGATGTTACCAGAAACTTTATTGGTAACGAATGTCCTAAATGGTCTAAATTCATAACGGTCATGTGATAAATATAGCCACGTGTTCTTCGTTGAATTCAAAACTGACATTAGACCTGTACTTGTTGTTTTACTTGTAATTTGTAGTGCGTTTTTCACGTAGTGGAACAAAAGCGCTATTAGGACGCAAATTTCGTCTTCATTCCATATTTTGTCGTACCTTTTTCTCAGCCAATAATCAACCAATTGACCTCGGATTTTCGGCATTTGGTCACATTTGCGCCCTAGATGAGTCAAATCATATTTAAATTTTCTCATAGTTTTCCCGAATTTTCCTACAAATTTTTCTGAATTTCTCGCTAGTTTATAACAAAATTTTCTCAAATTTTACCTAGTAAATTTATTGTCTGCAAAAAGTTTTTTTTAAAAAATCTAAATTTACTGACTACACCATCAGTGTTTTACGTATACGAGTCATTCTTTTCATTCCATAAGCCTTTGTTAGTTAAGCTAAATAAAATGTAAGTAATAATAATTGTATATACTTTTCCTTGTTAAACTTAAAATAATAAATACATAGAAGCGAGTTTTATGCCTAGGAGTTAAGTCACCTTGTCCGGGCTTTTGTAGCTTCTGTAAAAAAAATAATTTTTTTTGTTGCTTTTTTATAGTGCTGATACAGATTTGTGACATTATTTCTTTTCAGCTCAATAGTAGTACATTTAGAGGAGTGGTACAGTACTACTCTCTGTTAGTAAAAATTTAATTAGTTGTATTATTGTAAAATACAACATGTGAAAACGCGCTAAAATTACTTGGCCATGCCAATGATTGATATCTTGTTTTCTTTCAAATGGGACTACTAATTGGTATTTACCAATGCAGACTTAATACATTCCTCGAGAGCAGGTATCACTTTTAGTAACAGCACCATATAGGTGGAATACCATTCTACACAATGTCATTTGAACGCCAAGTTTCCTCACCAGGGGGAGGCACCAGAGCTTAGGTGATACAAAATGGAACCAGAAATTTTAATTTTGCCGAGAGCGTCCAAGTCAAACAAGCGTTCTAAGGATCTGCCTCGTAATTTTATTTGTAAAATTAACATAAAATTTCAAATTTGATAATTGCGTAAAGTTATTCACGTATTAATATTCTTCAAAAAGATTTTCAAAATTAAAAAGAAAATCTTATACGAGTACTTTTAAATTAAATGTGTTTTGTTTACCTTTCTTGCATTATTATTGTTGACAAATTTGTACTTTTTAAACGAAAGCTTTTACAAAAAGTAAAAATTGGCAACAGCGAAGCGCATGAACTGAATGGTTGGAAACACACAGTAACATTTATCATATGACTTCACATGAATTTATCCAATTAAAGCTACAGCAACTCATAATGTTCGAATTCACTAAGAAAATAAAAAAAGGTATGTTAGTTTAGAAAAATTGATGTCACTTTTTACAGCAGGATGAAGGCAAACAGCATTGAATTTTAATTTTAAATATGGTTGATGATAAAGACACCTACCTCTCTCAATCTTCTAAGTTCTACATCCCATTATTTGAGTACTTCGTATCCCATACACAAGAATCTCGTATTATGCCATCGATAAGTAACAGGACTTGAATACAATGTTCGACTTGACCACAACCATTTGGTTCCTATGACAAGAATTAAAAGTCAAAACTAAATATCATTGGGTTTTTATTAAAACAAATTCACAAAAATCTCTCTCTCTCTCTCTTCGGATAAATAAGTTAAACTAATATTTCCTATAAGAAATCCGTTGTACTAGGCGTGCTTAAGTCAAAGGTATTGTGGGATACTTTGAGGTTATTGCGAACTTTCACACTAAACACTCAACAGTTGCTGTCATTCCGATTTGTATGATGAAATGGAATTCAAATTTGTGTTCTAATTACAAAACATTTTGAATAAACCTTCATTTATCGTTTTATAACAAGTAATATAAAAAAAATTTTTAGGTCAATTCCTACTTTGAATAGATGAATAGAAAGTATTTTATTAACGATTAAAAATCTTTATATATATATATATATAAAGGAGAGAGTGAACTAATAGTTGAAATTGAAAAAGGAGTATGCTTTGTCTGCATTGTTGTAACAAAGCACACCCGGTTCGGCTAGTTTAACTGAAAAACCGGTTTTCAACTCCAACTTTTGTCATTGTTTTAATAGTTACATTGTTACTGTTACAATGGAGACGAATCTAAGTTGGCGTTGAAAACCGGTAATTAATTTAATTAAAAAAAAATTAATGAGTTAAAATTTGAAAAAAAAACTGTATTAACATCAAGTGTCATCCATTGCAAGTTTAAAAAACTTTATTTGAACTTGAAAGTATTTTTATTAACGATTGAAAATTTGAACAAGATATATATATATATATATATGTGTATTTGGGAGAGAGTGAGCTAATAGTAGGAATTGAATTATAAATGAGCTAACAGTGAAGAGGAAGAGAGAGAGAAACTGTATTACTAAGGAGTGCTTATACTGGTGTCAATACACTGTTATACAACTTATAACTAAGGCTATTTACTTTGTCAAGTTGTGGAACAAAAATGAGAAATTAAATATTTTTCTTAAATATTCTCACTGTATTAAACAAACTTAAAACTAAGAAAAAAAATCATTTAATTAAATTTCAGATAAAAGATCGATGAGATAGGCTTACGTAAAAGTAGTGTTTACTCTAGCTGCTACAACTAATAAAATTAAGTCCAGTATGAAAAGTTCTCGACGCAACAGTTTTATTCCTCAACATAGTGATCAGAAAATTTAAAATTATCGAAGCATGACCTAAATATGTTTACATTTGAGTGCTTAAACTAACAATATTAAGGTGTTAACTCACTTCAGTTCTAGAGGGTGTTTACTTATAAAATATCTTTAGAAGTGAAAGAACTATGTTCAACAGAGTTTGCGTCAGTAATATTTTTGTTTTTCCTCGTAACTTGACATTTCAAGCTCGGATGTTTGAAATTTATTAAAATATGATTTTCGAACTTTTTTTCGTAAAAAATCAACCAAGGTTGGCAACGTTGTAGTTGTGGGAGTGCCAAACCAATCCACCAAAAGGATTCAAGGTGCCACGCAGGAAAAAATATTTGAAACTATTCCATTCTCTTGCGGCAATGTATGAAAACTTAGTGAACAGCGGTCAAGAAGACAGATTTAGAATTTTATTATACATTAATTATGCATCATTTAAAGATATTTATTAACATAAAAATAAACAAAATATAACATAACTATTCCTTCAAAATAAGTACAAAAATTTAAATTGTACAGATATTATGTGCAGTAGCGCACACCTGAATTTTTCAAGGGGAGTGGGCTCAGGGTCAAAAGTCCACTATTCCTGCTTCATTCTATACCTGCTTCAATACGCCACCCAACCTATTCTTTTGATTTTTGTCGATTTGGGGGGAACAAAAAACAGTAAAAAATTAATTTATGTATGGATAATTAGCATTAACTAATAAAATTAATTATTAATAACAAATACTTATTTACATTTTACGTACTATATACATAGGATTATAATTAATCGAAAAAAATCAAGGGCTTTGAGGGGGGGGAGGTCCGAACCCGAACCCCCCCTACCTCCTTGTGTGCGCCACAGATTATGTGTAACGTATTTTTAAGCACCCTTCTCTTAGCTTCACTTGTATCTAACGGAACCTTTGAACTCCATTTTTACCCACTTTAAAAGATCAGATTAATTCGAAATTTTGCTCACTTGTCAAGGACCAATGACAATACAATAATTTAATAATTTCGCTTCATTGTTCTGATCAGGATCATCAAAATTAACGATTTCCCATTTTCAGATCCATTTGCCGACTAATTTCAGATCCCATTTCCAGATTTGGCGACTAAAAGATTAAGTTACGACTTATTTCGATTTACTATAAAAGGGCGTTTTTCAGTTTCTTGTAAACTATAATTTATAAATGTTTTTATTAAAATAAGAAAGAAACATCATAAAATATAAGTATTCTTTCAATACAGTTAAATAAAAAAAATTATTATTTTAATGTGAACCATCCCCCTGCACAGCTATGCTTCACATCGAAACATTGGGGGTTATATAATTTGTGACTTTCAATCTGACGCGATCCTGAATGCCTGATTGCTAAGTAGCTTTGTGGACTCTATCCATGTGTTCACATGGATAGATATGCTATTTCCTTCAAGCTGTTAAGCCTCTCCAGCAACGACATTGAACAACTTACAATATCTCTCGATTTATCATTAGAGCGATCTGCCAGGTTTTTAAATAATTCCATAGATATTGATTTCCATAATTCTCTTTCTCTCTCTCTCTGAAGATGTTAGTTCAATGAGCTACATTTCAAAATTATCATCTTGACTCAAAAACTGACAAATTTGTAAAGAGGTGTAGAGGGCCAATAAGAATTGTAGCGCCTGCCAAACTCGGCATGTGGGCCCTGATCTACACGATTTGTGAAGTTATTTTTTCTTAAAAATTAATATTTATAATAATTACTATTATTGCCATTGTTGTTGTTGTTGTCGTGTCCTTCCCTGCGGGAAGGAATGAAAGTTGCCATTGCCTGTGAGACAGGTTGGACTTCTTAACGATAGATGGCGACACCACCTATCCACCTCCACAATTTTGGCATGAAGCTGAAGGGAGGGAAATATTCTCCAGCCCCCTGCACTCGTGGTTTCTGCTCCGACCACCCACAAGACTTTCGGACCCACTGATTTAACGAGCACGTACTCCGTCTATACTCGGTGGTATTTAGTGGCATCGGGCATCGAACCCAGGTCTGGAGTCCGATGTTCTAACCACTAGGCTACCCACGGCCCATTATTGCCATTATATATATTTAGTGAAATAAATTATTTGTCATCAAATTAAAATTGTTTTTCTTCTTCTTAATACAATACTACAAAACTTGTCTGACGGTATGTGAAAAGTACATCTGTATAAACTGGTTAAAGTGCAGAATGAACGCCAAATTTGCCAATTTTTTAGTTCGATAAAGATTAATAATAGCAATTTTTTTTTTATTTTTGTTAACCCTCACGATATTGAATTGTTTAGTTATCCCCAAGATAATTTGGCGACTTATTTCGAACGTTGCCAAAAAAATCACCGACCTGTACCCTATATTTTATTCTAATTCTCCAAAATTGTTCCATTTTCTTGTTCATTTTGCTAACCTATCTTCAGCCAATTTACAAAACTTTTCATAAAACTCGATACGAGTCCCTAATTTAAAAAACGTTCCCCTTCTAACTTTTAAATCACAAATTCAAAAAACATCACCTGCACTTGCTGATAAGTATCAACCCGTGACGATCCCGACTGCAATTTGTAATGAATGTGTTACTTTATTTTTAATGCATTCTTACCTTAGAGGTAACATACTAGAAAAGGATGAACTACCACTTATGAATTCTTTTTTATTCCTTCAAGTGCGTCATTATGTTCCAAAAAGTATATAAAAGATCCTGGATATCTTTTTCATCTATCTGATTGTAATGAAACTCTCAAACTTGGAAGTTTTTCGTCCCCCGAGGCTAATGCTTTAACATGCAATAAAGTTTATCTACGAGAACGTATGGATCGACCCCTGGAGCTATTTTAAGACCAATTTTTCACGCCATTTTACGTATTGCTGTCTGGTATGTGGTTCGGGTATATTGTGCGAGAAATTGCTTCGAAATTGAGATGTGTTCCTGTCGCAATTATGCTATGAATAGGATATGATTTTCGATTTTGTTTTCGTAAGGATTTGTTAGTTTTACGGTCCAGTTTCTTTTGCCCTTTAAATAAGCGTTTCTCAAACTGTGAGGCACGCCCGCCTGGGGGGGGGGGGGTGAGAGCTTATTGAAATGTAGAGAACAAAATATTATTTTTAAAAATATTAATTTACCGAAAGTAAACAAACAAAATACATTCTGACATATTAAAAAATAAAATACACATTTAAACTGATATATCACACTTATAAATGCATCAGTGCTACACAATGTATCTTATACTTAATTTAACAATGCCAAGTTAAGAACAAGTTCAGTAATTACCAGTGCCCCATGGGATTGCCATATATAAGATTATATACAAAAATTAACACTTATCTTGTTAATTTGTACGGTTTATAATTAATCCCTTAACTGCCGATTAGAAGTTACGCGATTCGCTTTCCAATGCCAACCGTTTTCCTCGTAGGCGCACGCATGTGATGTATTGGGGGTGAGGGGAGGAATATAGAAGTAAATAATCTGAAATATAAGTAAATTCTTCACAAACATTGTCAAGGTCCTTTTATTGCATTCCAAAGCTTTCGGAATAAGTTGATGGATAGCAGTGCACTGAAAAGATCGTACTTTGGAAAGATGTATATATACGTCCGGGGAAATTAACGCTTTGGCTGAGCGAGACGTTCATATACGCCGGTGGCACTTAACAGATTAAAGTCGTGTATTTTTTGAGAAAAAGTTTGGTGTTATTGACTTTAATATATTGTTAGTGTATGAGGGGAGCGCGAAGAAAATTATGATGGAATATTGGGGAGCGAATGTTGAAACTTTGAGAAGCACTGCTTTAAACTGATTCTGTTTTATACAACACTAGCTGGTAGTATAAAACATGAAAAAATTAAACAATACAGATTGCAGGATAAAGAAGTTTTTTTTAATTAGTTAATTTTAAGTGAATTGCAAATTAAGCAAACAAACAGAAAATCTTTTTGCATATCTCAGCTGAATAAAAATCATAGTTGTTAAATTTTAAGTCTGAAGATATAATAGCTGATAAAAAGGATTTTTTTTTTATTTATAACTCTCCCGTAACTCCCTTGTGGGTTGATTTTTGAAAACATCTTCCTAAGCTGATCTCTGCTCAGCCAAAGTAACACATTGTTCATTGGCGGAGCTAGTTCTGAGATGGCTCCGTATTAAAATTCTTTGGAAGCTTTTTTTCAGAGGGCTCTCAATATTTGGCGATTTTTTCTTTCATTTTGGAGCCCCTGAAGCTTGGGGGTAATACGGGGAAGCTACCCCGTATCATTGATACGGTGGTAGCTACGCCTCTGACATTGTTACAAATTTTGTGTACAGAATACCTAAAATAGTGTAAGTAATCTATATCTGGATATACAATACGTCAATATTACTTTCTGTTGTATTTATTTTATGTTGTATACTCAAGAAACGCCTTTCCTTTCATTATAATGGCGATTCAATGGAAACATAGCGAAATGTTGGCGTTAGAGCCAAGTTAACATCATTTTGGTGACCCTGTTAGCAATTTGGCGATTTATTGAACGGTGCAGAAGTTGATATGCTGTAGCGCCACCTATTGAGAAGCTGCAACAAAGAGGAGAGCACAAAAACCTTCTTCACAAAATACATATACATGCCAATTTTCATAGTGTTTGGTTGAACGGTGTTGGAATGAAGCTAGAGGATATATACAAACATCCATTTATATATAAATTAGAACGTCGTTTATATCCGAATCAGTTGGGACCGGACACCTTTCGGATAACCGAAAACCGAATGCGATCCATGCAGTATATGATACTGGATACTATACAAATATTGAAAATCAACCCATGCGGGAAACGTGCTTGAAAAAAAAGCCATATAAGAGTAAAACATCGCAATTTTATCTTGATTGTGGAAACTAATCATTTATTTTTCGCTGTACCATTGTACACCTTCGTTTTTTCACTGCAAGGTCTCTGATTCTCTTCAGCAGCAGTAGTTGAGTAGGACAGCACTCTCATTGTTGTTCGTACCCCTCCATAGCTGTCTCTAACGCAGAAAAACAAGTCAGCATCTGAAGGATTCTTTCTATTTTCGTTGTTGCTGTTGTAGTCCTCGTCTTCATCCGTTTCATCGCCAACAGGGCCGGATTCTTCTTGCACGGAGTCACTATCTCGTCATTATTTAGCATTTGAAATCCACAGTCTTCTGCATCGCATGCCATCTAGGTTTCTTCATTAACAAAACTCAGCAAAAGAGCACGTATATACCCTCTCACTTGGAAACAAACTGACCTAATATTCCACGCAGATGTTTACCAAATCACACAACTGAAATTCCCCAAATATCCCTCACCTTGGGTTTTCCCGTCAGTTTTGGCCTCACAGGAAACAAATGTTGAGCATTCACTGTTCGAAAACGTATCCGGACTTTGGCTCGGATATTTGACGCTCCGGATAATAAACGTTCGGATAAACGACGTTCTACCGTATATATAGAGATAACTGCTGGTAACGCAACTTAGAGTGGTATGGAATCTCTTTAATACATCCAATGCTATAAAAATGAGGGTTTGGGAGACAGGAGATGATTCAATACATATACATCTTTCCCTCAATTTACTCTTATGACCACAAAAATAAATAAATAAAAACAGTAAATTAAAAAAAATAACCGCATTGATAGAGCAATAACACGTGCGATGAAGACCATATACCTTATATACAATAACTAGCAATCACCCGCCTACTTTGATGGGTGTTTTATGATGTTGTATCGCACACATTATGTATTAATATCTAAATCTTAGTATAAAGCTTTAAGAAACATTGTTGAACCCTCGCTTCTTGTTTTAAAAAAGACAGGAGATAAATTTCTAAAACGGAAGCATCTTTTACGCTTCTGTAACATCCCTCACCCATTTGGGAGTCGCTTTCTACACTAAAATCCATTCTTTGTTGGTGTTTACATAACAAAAGAAATATGCATGCAAAATTTAAAGTCTGTTATTCTAATAGTACATCAATGGGATTTTTTTTATCCTTTATGCCTCTTTGACCTCTCGAAACCCACTTCACTATTGGAATCGACCTTTTCAAATCCCGTTCTTAACAGATGTGTACTGAAAGAAAGAAGCATATTTCAAAATTTCAAGTATGTCGGTCCTGTTTTTTTTTTATATCTATAGTACCACCAAAATTCCAAAGAACCCTTTTGGAGTGGATTTCTGTTCTTAGCGGATGTATACGAAACAAAAGGAACGTATTTGTCAAATTTCAAGTTTGTACCCCAGATAGTTCAAGAGTGGGAGTTTTTTGTCGATAACGCCTATGCAAAACGTCCTTGGGATTCGAATTCTACAAAAACCCGTTTTTAACGGAGCGCTGATCAACAAAAGAAACATGCCTTCCATATTTAATGTTTTTATGCCAAATATTTCTAGATATCCTTGTAATAACCCTACTTCCCGTCTACCCTGTGACCCAGCTAAAGGTGAGGAAGGAAGTGAAGGATTATTCGATAAAATTGACTCAAACGTAAAATAATAATTAGGATGCTCCAATCAGTCAACAGAGGGAGGGAACGAGAGTCGCGTTTTGGGAGAATATATATCTAATAACCACTTTATAATAATAGTTCTTCTCCTCAATATTACTTTACACGGTAGATAGGCAATTATTGGCCGCTTAACCTTTTTAATACTATAGATATCAAACGTAATAGGAAAAACGGTGACAATACCTGAACTATAGACAGTCTTCTAATCAATTAAGGTTTATTTTATCAATATCAACTTTCTGCCTTTAATCACTCACAAGGCCTTTCTAACCGTTTACGTTATTCTTCACATTGTATTTCTCTTGTCATCTTTAGTTAACTAACTTTCTAACTTTCTACTATCTATCCTCTTCACTTTCTTACTCACTACTAATTTTAACTCGAGAACTCGCACTATAATTTGCATATCACGTTTTCTCTTAGGAGAAGATAGATAAATTTTGATAGCCCCAAAGATTTCCCTAGAGGTTTTGTATAAGGACGCGTATAGATCCGTCTCCCACCCCGTTTATTAAACTTGTCCAAAAATTTCGGATTATTCTTCGGTTTGAAACGCTTTATTTGAGTTGCACAAAAACTACTTGCATAATTTGCAGTAAGATGACTTTGACGGGAAATGAAGTAATATCTCTATCTTTTATCTCTTTCTCGGGATACAACGGAAGAATTGGGAGGAAAAATTGAAGATATGTAGAAACCGTAGGGAGGTTATAGGCAATAGGAACTGGTACGCAAGACTATTTGCTCATGAACTTCAGATCTATTCCACACTTTGGTGCAACATCCTCGAAAATCTCCATCACTTAGTTTACTTTACATCAACATATTTCATAAGAAAAACACAGCTAATCCAGCACAAACCCTTGTGGCGGATCTATATGGTTCCTTCCACTAACTCCTTGGGGATTCTTTTAGGGAAATATTTTTCTCAACCAACTTTCACCAAAGGTAAGAAAATGTGATTAAGCAAATTAAGTTTATTATATAAATTCTGTATTCGCGAGTTTTGGAAGTTAGCGAGTGGAGGATCGTGAGTTATTGCAGTGCGGAACGAAGTTTATAAAAGTGTATATTGAAGGTTTCCCAGTGAGGATCGGATTTGATCCCGTCAAGTATAAGCGTTCAAGGCCTCAACAGTAGGACTTCGACTTTACAAGAGTACAGGTATTGTAAGCATTATTTAAATAGAAGTTAGAAGATAGCTTGTAGTGCGAGGCTGAGTTGAAATCGAACCTGTATAAGTTATCGTAGAAATCAGTTGAGGGTCCGTAAATATTATCCCCAGGCTATCTGGTCTCACCTTCGCGCTCTTAGTATTGATCAACAATCTTAATTGGATTATTATTATGCTTGCTTGATATATTGTGACAATGGCCCGTATTGTGGACCGTGGGTAGCCTAATGGTTAGAACATCGGACTCCAGACCAAAGGGCCTGGGTTCGATGCCGGATGCCACTAAATACCACCGAGTATAGACAGAGTACGTGCTCGTTAAATCAGTGGGTCCGAAAGTCTTGTGGGCGGTCGCAGCAGAAACTACGAGTGCAGGGGGCTGGAGAATATTTCCCTCCCATTCAGTTCCATGCCAAAATTGTGGAGGTGGAGATAGGTGGTGTCGCCATCTATCGTTAAGAAGTCCAACCTGTCTCACAGGCAATGGCAACTTTCATTCCTTCCCTGCGGGGGAAGGGCACGACAACAACAACAACAACAACATTGTGACAATAAAATAATTTGAGTGAATCATGTCGACTGATCATTCAGTTCTCCCCACGTATCTAACCGGGTCCGAGAGAAGACAAGGGGGATTAGAGGGAAGTAGGAATAAACGAACATTACACCCTTTTTACACAAAAAAGCAACTCACAGATTAAAATTTTACTAAAAAAATGAATACCCTCGCAAAGCCCAGCACTTCATCTGGTAATAAACCTAAGGGGAAGAGATTTATATACGAAGTTTAATGAACTGCTTAGGGAGACGCAACATTTTAAGTATATACGTAACAACATTGAAATTGAGAAATAAAAAAGCTATTATCCAGAAAGCCATTGATACATCACGGTTTATTTGATACATAAAGAGCGAATTTTATGGAAGAGCACTGAATCCATAAAATAGGTTCGTCACAGTAGAGGGATTGGAGTCAAACACCTTAACTTATTATTGGATTGGCATAAAAAGTAAGGCGTGTCTGTCTTATTGGACAAAAATGTTTGTAACAAAAAGTGCATTATCGAAAACAGCTGTAAAAAGAAAAAAAAATATTGGTTTTTGACTGAAACATAAGCATGTTAAAAGTGTTGAATGTATATACTTTTTATTTTAAATGCAAGCAATGTATACTATTAGCCGTTACCAATCCGCCTTACTTGAAATTTCATCATAATGTATTACTACATATTTTTCTTAAGTTATTTATACAGTTGAACGTCGTTTATCCGAACGTTTACTATCCGGATCGTCAAATATCCGAACTTTGGTCGGAATGTTTGAACTGTTGAACAGTGAAATGCTCCACCGGTGCTTCGCGCGAGGCCAAAAAGTGACGGAAAAACCCAAAGTGTGGGATATTTGGGAAATTTCAGTTGTGTGATTTGATAAACATCTTCGTGGGAAAAAATATTAGGTCAGTTTGTTTCCAAGTGAGGGGGAGTATAAGTGCTCTTTTGTTGAGTTGTGTTGATGTAGAAACCTGGATGGCATGCGATGCAGAAAACTGCGGATTTCAAATGCTAAATGATGACGAGATTGCGACTTCCGTGCAAGAAAAATCCGCTCCTGTCGACGATGAAACAGATGAAGACAACAACAATCAAAATAGCAAGGGTCCATCAATTGCTATCGCGTTTTCTGCGTTTGGGATATCTATGGAGTGGTACGAACAACAATTAGAGTGTCCTACTCAACTACTGCTGCTCAAGAGAATCAGAGACCTTGCAGCGTAAAAACGAGTGTACAATGGTACAGCGAAGAATAAGTGATTATTTTCCACAATCAATTTAAAATTGCGACACTTTGCGCATATTTTGCTGCTTCTTCAAGCACGTTTAACGCAGGTGATGATTTTCAATATTTATATAGTGTCCGGTTTCATATACTGCATGAATCGCATTCGGCTTTCGGTTATCCGAACGGTGTCCGGTCCGAATTGATTCGGATAAACGACGTTCTACTGCATCTAAGTCTTACCATTAAGCTTTCGATTATGATCAAAAACTTTTTTATAGCCCTCTCCTCTTGATTTAAAAATAACAGGTCTTAATTTTTTTAAATTGAATGCATTTATCTTTGACGCCTCTGTATCCTAACCTCTTGAGAGTCAATTTATCAGAAATCCGTTTTTAGCAAATTTCTACTCAACAAAAGAAAAATGCTTGACAGATGTCAAGTCTATTGCTCCAATAATTGAAACAACGGGAACTTTTGTCTGTAAAACAGTGCAATACCCCTTGGGAGATAATTTCCGCAAAACCCATTCATAACAGGTCTTTACTCGCCGAAGGAAAACATGCTTGACAACCTATAAATCTCTCTGTTGGTCTGTAACGGGTCTATCTGCGAGCCTCCTACTAATCCTTTTAGGAAAAACTATTTTTTTAAATATTGTTCTATTGAAAACTTTCTCCCGAAGAACAAGACATGGTTTATATAAATAAAGGATGATATTTAAGCATTAACTTTTAGGTAAGAGTGGTTAGTGGTTAATGGGCAGTGGTTAGAAGTTAGCGATTAGCGGAAAGTAGCTGTGAGCTATTCGAGAGTTGCTCGACGACTAATTGTTGAATACAGTAGAACGTCGTTTATCCGAACGTTTATTATCCAGAACGTCAAATATCCGAACCAAAGTCCGGATACGTTTTCGAACAACATTTGTTTCCTGTGAGGCCAAAAGTGACGGGAAAACCCAAGGTGTGGAATATTTGGGGAATTTCAGTAGTGTGATTCGGTAAACATCTGCGCGGAATATTAAATCAATTTGTTTCCAAGTGAGGGAGTGTATACGTGCTCTTTTGTTGAGTTTTGTTGATGTAGAAACCTGGATGGCATGCGATGCAGAAGATTGTGGATTTCAAATTAAGAGAATGACGAGATTGTGACTTCCGTGCAAGCAGAATCCGACCCTGTCGACGATGAAACGGATGAAGACGAGGACAACAACAACGAAAATAGCAAGGGTCTCTCAAATGGCGGCGCATTTTTTCTGCGTTTGAGACAGCTATGGAGTGGTACGAACAACAATCAGAGTGCTGTCTTACTCAACTACTGCTGCTGAAGAGAATCAGAGACATTGCAGTGAAAAAACGAAGGTATACAATGGTACAGCGAAAAATAAGTGATTATTTTCCACAATCAAGGTAAAATTGCGACATTGTGTACCTGTTTGGCTTTTACTTCAAGCACGTTTCCCGCATGGGATGATTTTCAATATTTGTATAGTGTCCAGTATCATATACTGCATGGATCGCATTCGGTTTTCGTTTATCCGAACGGTCTGAGGTTTCAACTGATTCGGATAAACGACGTTCTACTGTATTATAATTTTTAGAGGATTGAGCAGTTATCATAAGTTAACTCCAATTCGCTTTAGTATCCCTAATACAGCCATCATTACAGAGCACGTACTTATAAGGAGATATTTAGAGCTTGATACTTAAAATAATTTACTGATGATACAAAAAGACGCATTTTAAGCTAAGACTTTAACTCTTAATATCTAGTAATAACAAGCAATTTAATATAAAGACATCAATTTTGACACAAAGGCTCTAACTATATCTTAAAATACCTTCATTTAAAATAACTATTCCTTTCCCCTTAACTTTTCCCATTAAGGCCCAGTTACATTAGCGTCGTCCCTTAAATAAATATTAGCTGTGTGCGAATATTTGTCTAGGTGTGGGCCCTGACGTGGAAGTTTACCGATCTTTCTAGCAAATTAGAAAGAGTAATTACAGCGCACCAATCAAAATGACAGAGGAGTTTCATTTAGAGAGAGCAATCAATGCTCTCATATTTGAGTTCGCCATCGCTGTCCATTCAAGCAGAAGTAGAATTAATATTCGTCAGTGTCATAATTGAAATTTGGAATGAATTTTAGGGAAAATTAATTTCACTTGAAGGTTGTCGAGTATTTTGGAATACTTGTGGAGAAGAGTGTAGGAGGAGGCATTCGGGATAGAAAATTAAGTGTTTTTCTGTAAAATGATTTTTGAGGGATTGTCAGGTTGTGTAGAGGTAAAGTTACAAAAAATATACATAGAAAGAGAATGTTTTTACTGCATTACATTAAAAATTAGCTAAACGTTTCTATTTTTGCTTTAATTAAACTGACATAAAAAGTTTTATTTGAGTAAATATTAATTTGTTACGTGACTTAAAGGTTAAAATGAAGCCCTTAAAATTACAATCGTTTGGTTATAAATCTTTTTTATGTTAAAATAAGGAGGGGGGATTACAAATTGTCATAGGAACTTTGATACAAGTCTAGTGCTCACCTTTCTTTTTTTCCATTTTATAAATACAGTGTAAGATTAATAAAATATAATAAGTACTGATTAATAAGTAAGAATACAAAATCTTAAGTACAGATTAATGAGAATACATAATTGGAAGTATAGATTAATAAGTAATAATATAAATAATTAAGTTCAGATTAATAAGTAATAATACAGATTATTAAGTTCAGATTAATAAGTAAGAATACAGAGTTATAAGTACAGATTAATAAACAAGAACACCGAATCATAAGTACAGCTTAATAAATAAAAATACAGAATAATTTGTACAAATTGATAAATAAGAGTACAGATAAGTAGAAACTGATAAGTAAGAATACATAATAATAAGACAGATTAATAAGTAATAACTCAAATTCATAAGTACATATTAATAAGTAATAATAAATCACAAGCACTGATTAATAAGTAATAATAAATCACAAGCACTGATTAATAAGTAATAATAAATCACAAGCACTGATTAATAAGTAATAATAAATCACAAGCACTGATTAATAAGTAATAATAAATAACAAGCACTGATTAATAAGTAAAAATATAAAATCATAAGTACAGATTAATGAGTAAGATTATAGTACACTATCTGGCCAAAAGTACCCGAACACCCAGTGGTATGGACTTAGAGCACCCTGAGGCACATGTTAATATGATGTTGGTCCCCCTTTTGCATGGATGACAGCCTGCACACGTTTGGGAAGACTTTCTACCAATTTTTGATAGGTGACCATAGGAATTGCCTTCCAGGCGTCCATCACAGCTGAAGGGAGTGCTTGCAGTGAGGATGGTCGATTTGGCTGGCTACGTAATCTGCGCTCTAATTCGTCCCAAAAGTGTTCTAGGGTATTTAGATTGGGGCTCTGAGAAGGCCAGTCCAGTTTTCGAACACCCATTTCATCAAACCACGTCTGTGCAAGCCTCGATGAGTAAATAGAGCAGTTATCCTGCTGGAAGAGAAATGGGCCTTCCCCGAAATATTGCCATACAGTTGGGAGTGCAGCATTGTCCAGAATGTCTACATACAACTCAGAGTTCATGTTTCCAATCACAGGAACTAACGGACCCAGGCCAAACCACGAGAAACACCCCCACGCCATTATGCTTCCACCACCAAACTTAACAGTCGGCACAATGCAGTCACTAAAGAAACGTTCGCCTGGCATCCGCCAAACCCAGACGCGTTCATCCGACTGCCAGACTGTAAAGCGAGATTCATCACTCCAAAGAACAGTTTTCCACAGTCCAATGACGGTGAGCTCTACACCATTGCAATCGATGCTTCGCATTCTGTGGAGTGATGTTTGGCTTGTGAGCGGCTGCCTGACTATGGAATCCCAAGTTTTTTAACTCTCGACGGACAGTCCTGCTGCTAATACTAATTCCTGATGAACTTTGGAACTCCTGAGAAATTTCTACCAACGAGGATTTGCGATTTTATTTCACTACCCTTTTCAGAGTTCTACGGCTGCGTTTACCAAGCATTTTCGGCCTACCGGTTCGTTTTTCTGCCGTTTCATTGCCTCGACGACGTTTCCACTTCACAATTACATCACTCACAGTGGATTTAGGCTTCTGTAGAATGTCCGCAATCTCACGAACTGATTTTCCACAAAGGTGGCATCCCACTATACTGCCACGATAAAACTCACTAAGCTCCTTTGACTTACTCATTGCCTCACAAACGCATAAAAACAATCTGACAAACACTACCAACACTTTTATAGCTTTCAATTACGTATCAAATTGCGTCACTCGCCAGAACCACTTTTTTAAGGGGTGTCCGGATACTTTTGGCCAGATAGTGTATCATAAGTACAGATTAATAAGTAAGATTATAGTACCATAAGTACAGATTAATAAGTGAGAAAACAGAATCATAACAACTAATTAGAAATTTATTCGAGGCATCATAAAACACACGTGGCAACGTTATGAACATACGAATTTTTACTGTACAAAAAAATTACATTAATATTTTTAAAGAAATATCCGTTTTAATACCAAAAAAGCATTTAAAATGGTCATTTGTTTCATTTTAAACGATACAATTTGTTTTCATTTTTAATCAATATTTTTGTAAGTATTTTTATAAATATCAATTCTTTAAGTATAGAGCAAATTTCTACTATTTCATCGAACAGAATTCATATAAATATACACATATAGAATTCAATTATATATTTATAGAGGAATGTTCTTTTGCTTAATTATAGAATTAACAGTCAAAAATTGTCAATTTCAGCAGAAAATTTGGTGTTTGTAACAATTTAAAGTTTTTATAAAGCTGTATTCGCCATCCACTACGTAATTAAATTCACAGACATATACTCAAAACTCAAATTATTCCAATTGTATGGGAAAATATCGTCTTTTCTTACATAAAAAAAGCCTGGAAAGTAAATACATTAAAAATAAATCCCAGAAAATTGATGTAGGTCTTACGTTTCTCGAAATAACACGTAGCCAAAGCATTTCAAAGATTACGGCCATTTTGTATTCAAACCCAGGCAAAAGTCTTTAGCGCATGAATAATGTATCAAGCATTTTCGAAAAAAAGTTTTCCATCTTTCGAAGATGAGATTGAATAAAAGAATTACAAGAAAGAGCATATTTTTAAAATAAACGAAATGTTCTCTTTGTGATTCATTTTCGTCTTAGCTCTTGATACAAATGAAAAAGAGCTTGTTTTTAAGCATAAAATTTAAATAAATATTAACAAGATCTGTTCAGTGATAAAAAAGCAACTTTTTTCTTTAAAATTATCTGTTTTAAAAAAATGAATAAGTTTTCTAGATGTAATTTATTTACTCAGAAACGAAATGTTTCAGTACTGTAAAAATATTTTTGTTAAATCGTCTGGCAAAAATCCTTTGTCGATAATGTACTGTGTATAAACTTTTAGAATTAAAAATGTTTAACAATGAAATAAAAATAAATTATACTATCAAATCAAATGTATTCGAATTACTTTTTTAAAAAAATTTAAAAATATTATTATTATTAAATTTGCTACGAGTTTCATCTAAAATACCATAAATCTCTTTTGAGAAAGAATTATTCCATTAAAGCAATCTTTAATGAATTGCTTGAAGATCATCGAATAAATTTCTACTTTTAAAAATCGTCTGATTACAAGCTTCTTAAAATAAGAAATTAAAACAGAAATTAAAGAACACGAAAAAATAAGGTTTTTTTTATCAAAAGAATTGTTTGAATTAAAGCTCATAGAATTATTTATTATATGGAATTAATTCGTATTTGATTGAAATTATATTAATTCAGACTTACAAAATAATTTTTACATTAAAAAATTCATCTGGTTAAAAGTTCGAAGACTAATTTTTTTTTCAGAATAAAATTATTCTCATTAGAGGAATAAGTAGAAAACTATCGATTCATTTATCTTTTTTTTTCACATTAAAAATCGTCTGATTAAAAGTATTGTAAAATGAAGGAAAAAATGTCAATCTTTGAAAAAAAATGAAGGAAAAAGGGAAGTAATCAAAGTTAAGAAGAAAAAAATAAATTGAAGGTGACTTTTTCTTAAATGTATGGTAATCGGGACTTAATGGGTTTCAAATGAGCTTAGAAATTTTAGGGATTTAATGATAGAGTATTTTAAAGGTCTCTAATGTACTCCTTACATTTTCGAGGTTAATGAGAATGAAAGTGAATGTTAAAAAGCGTCCTGTTTTTATAAAAAAAATACTCAATGTACGGAAAAAAGGTAAAAACTTTTAACTAATTATTTAAAGAATAATTTTCTGAGAGTGCAAATTAGGAAACGACAAAAAATCAATTACACAACAAAAAATGTTTTCTTTTTTTTTACACTTTTATTTGAAAATATTTTACTAATATGTTTCCTCTCTTAGCACATTTTTTAATAAACAGTGTCGTTTACATTGCAATTAGCCAACGTAAGAAATATTTAAGATAAGAAAGCATAAAAGTTATTATTTACACTAGCAATGATATGGGTTGCTTTTTTTCTCATTAAAATTTTCCAGCATACTTAAAAGATGTGGGGAAAGAGATTATAACTATAATTAAATAATAATTACTGCTCCTTAAGTGAGTATAATTAAATTTGTATACTCTGGAGTGTGAGTGTGAAAGTAATTCCATGAGAATTAAAAATTCCTTAAAATACATACAGTGAGAATTTCATGAGATGTTATTTAGTTAAATTATTCATGAGAGATTTTTAATACTTAATAGTTGTACCTTTTCCCCCTTTTTTAAAATGATTTTTTCATGCAGAGTTTTTCCATAAAAATATTAGGTTTTATATTAATATTTTTTCCAAGAAAAAAAATGCGATGTGATTTATTTTTAAGAAATCTGCTTTTATGTATAAAACATACATAGTTTACACACACTTGTGTGTGTGTAAAAAGATTTTTTTTTACAATAGAACGTCGTGTATCGGAACGTAAATTATCGGAAGCGTTAAATATCCGAACCAAAGTCCGGATCCGTTTCCGAACAGTGCAAGGCTCAACAGTTCTTTCGTGTGAGGCCAAAAGTGACGGGAAACTCCAAGGTCAGGGATGTTTGGGAAAGTTCAGTTGTGTAATTCGGTAAATATCTGCGTGGAATATTAGGTCAGTTTGTCTCCAAGTGAAGGGGTGTATGCTCTTTTGTTCAGCTTTGTTGATGTAGAATCCTGGATGGCATGCGATGCAGAAGACTGTGGATTTCAAATGCTAAATAATGACGAGATTGTGACTTCCGTGCAAGAAGAAGCCGACCCTGTCGACGATAAAATGGATGAAGATGAGGACAACACGCAACAACAAAAGTAGCTAGGGCCCATCAAATGCTGACGCGTTTCTGCGTTAGAGACAGCTATGGAGTGGCACGAACAACAATCAGAGTGCTGTCCTACTCAACTACTGCTGCTGAAGAGAACCAGAGACCTTGCATTGAAAAAAAAAACGAAGGTGTACAATGGTACAACGAAAAATAAGTGATTATTTTCCCCCAATCAAGGTAAAATAGCGACATTTTGCCCCTGTTTTGCTTTTTCTTCAAGCACGTTTCCCACATGTGATGATTTTCAATATTTGTATAGTGTCCAGTATCATACACAGCATGGATCGCATTCGGTTTTCGTTTATCCGAACAATCGCTTATCCGAACGGTGTCCAGTCCGAACTGATTCGGATAAACGACGTTCTACTGTATATATTTTTTGCTTAAAGCCACATACAGTGAGTGTTAAGACAGAAAATTTGAATTCCGGCTAGTTTATAGTACCGGTAACTGTACCGGTTGATTCATTAGTAATATGACCAATTTCAGAGATCATAAATTGTTATTGAATTAAGTTATTGACATGAAATTTTCAATGTGGTTTCCTTTAGCATTGTACATTTTACGTAAATGTTTTGTCCTAGCCAAAAGAGCTTTTTAGATTATTTTTGGTGATATTTTTCCAACTTCCTTTTTGATTGCTTTTTAAAGTCCTTGACGTGTTTTTACTTTACGTCTATTGAACTGTTTTTCTAAGTATCCCAATAAAAAATATCACTAGGAACACAGAAAGGGAATGGTGGCAGTCATTTCTCAGGTGGAAGAATATCTATTTTTTTTTCAGCCATTTTATAGTAGTGCAGAATGTTGGTCAAAAACAAAGTTTCCTTGAGGGTAAAGGCGTTTACTTTTTTTGATACTTTTTTTTGTTTACTTTTTTTTACTTTACTTTTTTTTGTTTACTTTTTTTTACTTTGTTTCAAAACTTTGTTCTGATAGTATTTAGCATTAATTTTAGCTTTTGGTTCAACAAAAAACTTTGACAGGACATTCCCATCCATACTATAACACCTGACGGCCAAATTATCTTTTACAAAACATCTGCGTCTTTATGTCTTTTTACGTGAAATGTATTGTATCTACGTTTTGCCAGTTGTGAATGACAGATGAAACAGTGTTTCATCCGAAGCTATCCATGTTTTGTATCTGCCTTTGCGTAACATTAAATACAAAGGCCAAGAACGTTTTCTTCGTTTTTCTAAGGTCTTAACAGATATTTAATGACATTCCCTTTTTTATAACCAACTTTCTTTATCTGGCGACACCTGTAGTTTCTTCATTAAAGTTCGTTGAGGCAGAGGATTTTCTACAGTGTGAAGTATTTTCAATTTCTTTTCCAGCAAGTACTTACTTTCATCCACATTTTTTTAGGGAACTTTTGATGTCCAGCCAAATTCTATTTCTTTTCGAAGGTTAGATGGTAATCCATTAGAGAGAAAATTGTCTTTTCAGACTTTTGCATGCTTTATTTATAATAGAATTTGAGCAACCATCCTTTAAAAGCTTTAAAATTTCATTTCGGGTTTGAGAATCTAGTTTCGGAGCCACAATTTACTCTCAACAATAAAGATAGTTCGTTTGGTAATTTAAACATTTCATATATTATATATATATATTTGTTTATTTATATATCTTGTTCAAATGTTCAATTCGCTTATAAAATACTTCCTATTCATCCATTCAAGCTCAAATACATTTTTTAAAACTTGTAGTGGATGACGCATGATGTTAATACCGTTTTTTCAGTTATTAATTCATTAATTAAATAAAAAATGAATAAATAGTAACAATAAAAAATAATTGTTCAACAGCATATATAGAAAGGAAAATTGTTCGTTGGGTCACTGTAGCGCTATGGATAAGTCGTTGGACTTCTAATCCAAAGGTCGTGGATTCGAATCTTACCTGAAATGGCCTGATTTCTGAGAATGTAATTTCTTTTTTACTATACTATTTTATACTGTCAATATGTATATACGCCGCCTATCCGGTACAGTGGTCAGTGAAACTGACTGCGGTGCCGTAGGGACTGGGTTCGAATCCCGGGGAAGGCATGGATGTTTGTGTTGTAATCCATTCTTCTGTCTGTGTTGTATGCCCCCCCGTGTTATACATTGCGTGGTGCACGGGGTTTCTAAATGTTAAACAAAACAAAAAACAAAAAAAAATATGTATATACATATTTATATTGATTGTATCCATTTAATAAAAAGTATCTGAAATAAAATGTTTCTTTTTTGACCTAAGCAGGAATTGACTTATTTTTTTTATATTATTAAAACATAACTGATAGTAAAGCGACAAAGATTAACCATAAATAGTTAAATGCTTTTAAAATTGACCACACTAATTTTGAATCAAGCTGTACATGGAACGTTGTTAAGCTTGTTAAGTGCGATTTCCACTATTGTAAATAAAGGTTATAAAATTTATTTGTGTGTACGTCGATTTGGCTTTCTGCAGTTATCTATTTGTCTTTGTTTATCAATAAATCTGTAATAATTGCAGCCATTTGGCTGTTTTACTCCCACACAAATTTATAACAATATGTATAGATATTCACTGATGTGTCTGCTGTAGCCGTTTCAAATCGATATAGAGTCGTTTATTCAACAGAATACGAGTTCTTTATCGACTTAAGCAATTAATAAATAACAAATATTAAAAAAATTAAATTTAGTTGTTTTTGCAGATATTTCCTACAGTGCACTTTTCTCAGGGAGCACCATTTATTGATAAAACAAAGCAAAAAATAATCAAGCCTAATTCGCTGTTGCCATTTGCATAATACAAATTTAAGTCAAAAAGATTTTCAGATCCAATCGCGGTAAAAACTTACATAATATTTTTTACAGAAAAAGTAGCAAGTTTCACTTAAGAAATCAAATTCCTCACGTTGTAACTTGCATCTTAAAATTGGACTTGTTATAAATTCCAAGCATACAAGTTAACACTTCTAAAATAACAACTTATTTGAATAAATTCCTTTTGAATGCTAATATCTTAGTTAAAATAATTTATTTTCCTATACTGGTTTATGATTCAGCCCTTTAAAAGCCTCGAGAAGAACTCAACAATAATATGTTAGAATAAAATAAAATAGCAAGAATATTTATACTTTGTTCCACGTTTCTTAAAAAATCGTTTGGTGTTATTTAATTTTTGCGATATGAACTTTAGAGAGAAAAAAAAACATATCGATTATATTACCACGGATGTTTACATGATTTAATCTTAATCATTGAATATTTTTTAACAATCTAAGGTTCAAAATAAGAAAAAAATTATTTAAAGATTAAAGTATTAAGAATTTTTCACAAAATTAAAACGGAAGTGGAGATTCTCACTAATCGAAAATTCCCTTTTATAATTAAGCCTCAAAAGGCTTAATTGGAATATTTTATTCTCAGAATTTTGTGGAAAAGTAAAAATGTATATCGAATAACAAAGGAGTCTGGAATATTTCCAAATAAATATGTTTACATTTTTCCCAATAAATTCTTCGCAAAACCTTTTATGCTAATGAGCGTTAGAACCGAAAATATATAAATTTCTGGCTGTTGTTATAGGAAAATTAATTAACTAAAGTTTGACGAAATCAGGGAAAAGAATTTAGTTCAAATAAAAATTCAGAAAACTCTATTGTGGATTTTATTTCATAAAGGCATTAAAAATTTCGCTCTGATAATTAATGAAAATTCCAATTAATTACTAAAAATTAAAATCAAAGGCTTTATATTTATACTAATGAAGTTAAATTGAAGTTTTAATCATTGTAAAATATAATAATATGACTGACAATTAAGGACTTTGTGCCCTGTTCTCTAAGTTTTAAAACATCCAATTATATTAATTTAACCAACTAAGTTGGTAATTCAATAAATTCATTGAAAGTATAATTTTAATTGTATAACATTTTAAAAAATTGAAAGGAAAAAAAACACACCTAAAAACTGCTTGAATAAAAATTAAAAAAATTGAAACAAAAATAAAATATGTAAAAAAAAATGTATCAGCTAAGATTGTTCTTTAAATTACATTAATTATTCAATGTTTTTTCTTTCTAATTGGGCTGCGGATTGGTAATTACCATTGCAGACCTAGTATATTTTTAGTGTGGCACCATATAGGTGAATATTAAGTGCCACAATGTAATTTTGACGCCCAGTTTCTTTCCCAGAGGGAGGCACATGAGCTATGACGATGTAAAATTATTCTTGGAAACAACAAGGTGTGACACAAAAAAAAGAGACTAAGCATGTATCTTGAAAAAAAGAATGGAGTTGGCAACAACTGTTTTGGTGACGTCATTCCACGCAAGTTTTCATTCAACTATAAAGAAAGAAATACTTTTTTTACGTCGTCTATATCTTATTTTAGTAAATATGTTTAAAAATACATAACATATGTACAATTTTAATTTTTTAAACTTTTGTTGAGGAAATAGTTATATTTTATGTTGTTCGTTTTTATGTTAGGAAATATCTTTAAATGATGCAAAATTAATATATGATAAAACTGTAAATATCTATATTATTGACCTCTATTCTCTAATTTTGCATGCATTATCGAGGGAATCGAATTGTTTAAAAAATGTCCTATTGAATGGGACGCTGAATCACATTGGTAGATTAGTTTGGCACGCCACAGCTAAAAGGTTGCTGATCCTTGATCTATAATTTAAACTTAAAAGTGAATGCATGACACACACACCAGTTCATGTTTAAGGAATATTCCAAATTAATAAAACATTCCAGAACTACCACAACAAATCTAAATCACAATTCTTAAACACCATAAACAACACATCACCAAGGACAATTACCCCGTCCTAGTACCTAGTGAAACCTGATACTACTCTCCCGGGAAATTTAACGCATTACCAGCACCCGGAATGACGTCACAAACATCACCGAAATTCCTGCAGCCAAATAAAAGATAGAGACAGTGACATAACACACACAGTAGCCGCCGCCTCAATTGAACTTAATGAAGCTTCCGCCATTTTGCACAATACCGACCTTGCGATTGCTAGCAGCACAGGTCACAGGCCAATGGAAGAAATCTGTGGAGGAAATTGCGAAAGAAGTCCGGAGATGATTGATGACTGAGTGTTTGGTATGTGACATATTAAAAAAAAATAGGAAGGTAGTAATAGGATCGCATACCAGATTTGGGTTATTCATACCGGAATTAATCATGAGATGAGTTGTTTTTCTTCTTCTTTTACCTTATATTATTCAGGAAAAGATGTATGGAAATCTTTAATGGAGGGCTTCTGTTCCTTTTTTGTATTGATTATCGATGGTGGTTACAAAGAATTTTCGAAAAGAAATGTTCAAATTATTATTATAGATTTGAAATTTATTATTATTTGTGTACCCAGTACCGATCCTAGGGTGTCGGCCACTACCGTGCAAAGACCTAATGTGCCGCCCCTCTAGGGCCTATTTTGACTAATACTTAACGTTGTCGTAATAAAATCTCTACCTGTATAAGAGTAAAAATTATAACAAAGATAAAAATGGAAAGAGACACAAAAATCTCTTCTTTACTCTTTGAAAACTTTTAATTTCCCGATATACATATTGAAATTAAACAATATTAGATAATATTAACCATATTCCCCTCAAAATTACCCCCCCCCCCAAAAAAAATTCTATTTGAGACGTCTTTTTTAAATATCGATCCACAGTACACCGCCAATGCCACTGATAAGCAAAAAAAAAAAAAAACCTTTTAAATGCGATATTGCCGGCTCTGCACGAATTCTGCTATCAAATGAAGGATGGGTGTAAAGCGCAGATATTAATGGACTCAATGGACCAATGCACTGCGCACTAATATTCTATTTTTCTAGAACTATGGTATGTTTTCGGGAAATTAAGACTTGCTTTGATTTTTTAACAACTATTTACATAAATTTAGCATATTTATTCGACTTATTATAAGTTTTATTTTGAGAAATTCGTAAAAATATTTTGCTTGATTCATAGAATTATATGCGATCTGCGGCTGCCCTTTGTCCCGCCCGCATGTGGTGCAAGCGCTGCACACCTGCTAGGATCGGCCCTGTGTGTACCATAATGCTTTTGATCATATTTTTACACGTAAATGCTTAATTGAATTAGTTTAATGTATGGTAAAATCCTGTGGTGCATACAGTAATTTTTGAAGGGAAGGGGGGGGGTCGGAAGTTCACCATTATTGTATCATATCTCAATACGCCGCCAAACCTATACTTTTGATTTTAACGATTGTTTGGTACAAAAAAACAGTAAAAAAATAAATTATTGAACAAAAAAGAGCATTATTAGTAAATTAAATCATTAATAACAATCATTTCGGTCAAGTGGTCAAGTCTGACCACTTGACCGAAACATCTGCACATGAACCACAGCACCTAAGATCACGTAAACTGAGATAGGCACAGTAGGCCTTGGCCCTCGTGGGCTGTTGCGCCCCTGAGTTCAGTTCTATGCAAGAAAAATAATAATAAAAAATAATAGTTTATTCTGTTTTAAATTTCCACTTTAATAAATGTTTATAGTGAGTCCAAATCTAATATATAAAGCTATATATTTATACTAACTGGTAAACCCGTTCTTCGCACGGGTGAATTGAAAAATTAAACAATACATATTGAAGGATAAAGAAGTTTTTAATGAGTTAATTATACGTGAATTGCAAATTTAAAAAAGAAAGCTTTTTGCATATCTCAGCTGAACAAAAAAAACCATATTTGTTAAATTTTAAGTCTGAAGGTCTAATAGCTGATAAAAAGAATTTCTTTTATTTATAACGCCCCATAATTCTCTTGTAGGTCGATTTTTGGAAACATTTTCTTAAGCTAATATCTTCTCAGCAAAAGTAACACATTGTTACAAACTTTGTGCAATGAACGCTTAAAATAATGTAAATAATTTATATCTGGATGTGTGATACGTTAATATTACTTTCTGTTGTATTTATTTTATGTTAAAATTGTACTATTCACAAGCAACGCCGTTTCTTACATTACATAGCGATTCAATGGAAACATAGTGAAATGTTGGTGATAGAGCAAAGTTGGCATCATTTTTGGCGACCACAATGGCAACTTGGCGATTGATTGAACGGGGCAGAAGTTGCTTTGCCGTAGCACCATCTAGTGGAGAGCTGCAACAAATAGGATAGCACAAAAACCTTCCCCATAAAAAATACATATACAGGCCAATTTTCATAGTGATCGGTTGAACGATGTTGGAGTGAAGTGATTTCATACTAGTTAGTTCAAAAATAGTTATAAATAGTTACAGTCATGATAGAATAGTCTTAGCCATAGTAGTACTAGAGCAAACTCCTGGCCTTAGGAACCAGGACTGCAGGTTTAAACAAAGTTTTTCGACAAGCCAACCTTCCCCTGAATTTTCCAATACTCAGGGCCATAGGAAAAGCAAGAAATTTCTAGAGAAGTTTAACTATTATTATAAATAAAACCATAATATATTAATGTAAAACGATAATACTATATCTTGTAATAATTACTAAAATATTTTAAAATCAAAGTGAAAACTATTCGATAAAACTTACCACGTGAGTACAGCAAGAAACATTTTCCCGGCCAATGGAAAGGTCAATAACAGTAATGCATAAAATTATTAAGTTTTGATAAAATAATATTAATACTATATATATGCACATTTAAAATATATATGTATATATATATATATATGCGGCCCGTGGGATTATAATGCTTTTCCGAAATGGCCTGCAAGGTCATTTGGATTGGCCACCCTCGGTCTAGGTATACGCTTTCTGTCCTGAAATTTTGTGTTATACACCCAGTATTATTAAGATACTGTTACAACATACTTTCTTCATTGATATTTTATTTGTGACTTATTTATCTTCATAAAATGTTTCGTGATAAGAAATACATACCTTAAATTTAAGAATTTTTTATGAAAAAGTGTCCATTTCCTACAAAAATTGAGATCTATCACCAGATAGAGAAGAAAGAAAATATATCACATCCAAAGAATAAATAAATAGCTATTTTCCCAGACAGCCATTTTTTCGAAAATAGTAGTCGAATTTCGAAATCTTGTTTCTTTGCATAGCATATACATTCCCCTCGAGACTATCCTCTTTGAGAGAAAGATATTCTATGACATTTGAATAAAATATAGGAGGATTCCATGAAATATGTCTCCGAAACTATACGCATTAAGTAAATGCATTGCGACTGTAGAGATGTTACACGTATGTAAGAAATTCCTTTTTTCTGAGAGGGTAGTTAATCTTTCATTTCCTTTCAGAAATGAATTTTTTATTTGGAAATTTTTATCAAAATTATATTTAAATGCAAATAGATTTTTCTAGAGGTTTATATGCCCTTGTAATAAATATATATTTATATATATGACATAAAAAGAGACGCACCAAGAAAGAATTATTCATATTGGGAACGAAAATCAGTAGATGCAATGATTATGCATCTAAAACGAAACGTTATGATGGAAATTGACTGTTTTATTCTAGAAATACAGTTACAAGTGTTCAAAAAATCAGTAATGTGTTAATCCACATTTCGTCCTAGAGCAAGCTGTAATTTTGTGACGGATCTATACATGACCTTCAATTAACAAGTCATTTTGGGTATTCTTTTGGGCCAGCAAATTTTAACCAATCTTCTCCTAAAGGAAGCGTGATATGCAAATTAAGTTTATTATATATATTCCTACTTCATGAGTTAAAGAGTTAGTGAATTGTGAGTGAATTAGAAGTGAAGAGAATAGTGAATAGTTAGTGAATTGGCAGTGAAGAGAATAGATAAGCAGAAAGTCAGAAGTTTAGCTAACAACAGGTGACAAGGTAGTTACAAGGTGAAGATTACCAGAATTGGTTTAAAAGACCTTGTAAAAGATTATAGCCAGGAAGATAGAGTTAATTACAATTGATTAGAAGACTGACTAAAGTCAGGTACTGTGAACTTCATATTACGTTGATGATTAAAGTGTTAAAATCGTTAGGCGAACATTAAATACTTAGCTTCTGTGTAAAGTAATATTAAGGTGGACCCACATTATTATATGTATCTCCCCAAACGCGAATCTCGTCACTTTCCTCCATTGCTGGACTGAATTAGCTTATTTATAGTGTTATTTGTGCTTGAGTCGTGTTTAAAGTGATGATAAATTTCAACTATTTTATTCATGTCGTATGATCCTTTATTTCCTTCTCCACCTTTAGCTGGGTCACAGGGTAGAAGGGAATTGGGCTCGTTTCAATTTGGCTGAGCACTGTGTGGCTCATACAAATAGTGAATTGCCCCTACAGAATTGATTGTCATACTCATTCCAATTGGTGATTAGATCGGCGTGATTTTGGGATAATTACAGACACCTGCTGATCAGAGTTACAGCATGCTTTATTGGAAAGAGGTGTGGCAATCGTACTGACAAGGAAATGTTGGAGAAGCCCCAAAACAAGCAATACAAATTCGTGTCATGTGCGACTACATTTTATCCTATTGAAATACTAACACTTTCATCCCTTCAGCGGGTCGATAAAAAAAGTACCAAGCTGGCTTGGGAACTTAACACTGGAACTTAACTTGGGACTGACCATGTGATCGGAACATTTGTTCATGCATTTCAGGATCCAAGGTCACGCATACTGATTTGGGCACAGTAGGCCTTGGACCTCATGGGCTGTTGCGTCAGTAAGTTAAGAAATCCTGACACAGAGCAACTCTATAGGGCTTAGAATCTCGACGACGTACCCTCCTGATGTACGGTGGTACAAATGCTGATCAAAGAAGTTCGGCTATGAAATAAAATGAGACGCCATTCTATAACTCATGCTTTTCGGGCAGTATGGTGGATTAAAGCCAGGCGTGTATTTTACCACTGCCTTGCACTTGTCCAGACATGTATTGGATGGTCATCGAGATATAGCTCGAATTTGAACTCAGAGCTGAAAATAATTCTATTCCATATCATAAAATTTCAAGTCGAATGTTTCCACAACTATCATAAGCACACTTGGCAATGTGCAATGTACGTACAATAGTGAGGAACAATCGATGTGCTATGAGAATTGTGATCTCAACCCCTTTTCATTGAGTCACCTATCGGTCTTTGTAGTCCCTGGTGTTATTGTAACGTGTGAAATCGTTCAATAAAGTTACATCAAGGGATATAAGGGCCAGTCGGATGATCTCTCTGTCTTCGTCTTTTGTTGTTTCTCTGGGTCAAACGCTTCCTTCTTGTTTCTCTTTTCGGTCAGGGCTCACCCATTCCTGCCAACATTATTGAATGATAGCATCACTCCAATTCGAATATCAAGCAATCCTGCGATTGGATCGCCCTACTTTCTTTAATTTAAATGCCCGTCTTCTCGCAACATGTGACATCTGAAAATACTATTATGCCAGGTGTTGATACAATTTACATGGGCTGACGGAAACCTAATTCTGTCTTAATATTGGAATGTCCTTTGTTTTATACGAGGTAGGATTTAAAAGCTCTCGGACTGAGCCTATAACCTGGAAAATTTTTGCAGCAGAGCAACTACGATAATATTTATGTGTTATTGCATTCTTCCCCTTTTCTAAAGAAAGTTTGTTCCAAATCACGTGGTCGTTGGCTCTCTCTTGGCTATTTCCTTTTATTCTATTATATTGGCCTTTTGACATTTTGGTGTCGAAATAAAGAGCCAAGGCTTGACCATGAGTCATTTTTTTCCACCGTTTCTGGCATTTCTTCAGGCGAGTAGCACGTCTAGGTGAGCAAGTAGTCACTTGTTTCAAAATTAAGGCAGAATCTCTTTCTCCAGCTGCTTGCATTGACATTCTTGTTGCAAATGCCAGTTCTTGCTTGTTTGCTGAAGCAAGAATAGGACATACTCTTTCCCTCTTTAACGTGGCTTTGCATTCCCCGAATGATTTTGAGGGTCGACCTGGAGTTGATTTGGATGGTATAAATCTTACTCTCCCCGGCAAACACGCATCATTCAACTTGGAGAACTTTTCATTTCTACGGCATCTCATCCATTTTCCCCCTACAAACGAACAGAAATTTTAACAATTTTTCTAATTTTAAATTGCAGCTGATCCTCGTAGTTATCAAAGTCCGTTGTAGTCCTAACAAAACTCAAAACAGTATTAGTTTTACGCTTCGGATCCTGCTCTTTTTTCTACACATTGAATAAGGCACGCCGAATAATACCATCGGCCAACGCTGAAAAAAATTCATAACTATGGAGTTGCAGGAAGTAGCAGCTAAATTTGGTATTAAATTAAAGGTCTATATCTACTCTATGTGACTTAAGTGTTACTGTGATCAATCCGTGTCAATCCCAAAAGTTCTTGTCTATTAAACACAGAAAACCAGCATACGTTTGTAGGAGTTACATGCTGTGCTAAATGTTATGTTTTTATAGTTTTTAATCGAATTTGAACCTAATTTGAAAGTCAAATCAAGAAATTACTTATCCATGGCATGTATTTTCAAAAAAATCCCGCTAAAATCTGCAAAACCTTTTACAGACGAAACGATTGAACTTCCGACTGGAAAATGAGGCTCGTAAGTGTTTCTTGTAGAAAGAACAAACCCGATATATACTGATGGTTGCTGAAAATTTCCATTCGCGTACTGACAAAAAATGTTTACCACATGGCTAGGGAACTCAAAAGGACCATAAATTGTGGTTTGGTTTTTATTTTCGTGCAATTTCATTTTTGGGGTTTCCGTGCGCCAGATCGGGAAAACTGACCACTGTGCGGCGTCTTGTTTTGTAGGCGGATGCATTTAGTCGCCAGCGATTGAAAGAAATTGCGTTTGCTGAGCAGACAATGAATGTTAAATAATGCGTTCGTTTGGGAAAAATGCTACAGAAACTTACGAAATTTTGAAGGCTGTATAAGGCTGTGATACATTATCTCGAATGCGAGCTTTGGAGTGGTATCAATGTTTCAGAGGAGGCAGGGAAAGTGTTGAAGACGACAAATGGTGTGGACGTTCGCAGACTTCTCGCAACCGCTGAAAACATCGAAAAGGTTTCTGCGGTGGTACATAAGAACAGACTTCAAAGAATAGCAGAATCATTTGGGATATTCTCGGCCACATGTCAATGACTAAGGATCATAACATGCATTGGGTGTGTCACATATCGTTCCCCCCATCTTAAACGAAGACCAAACTGCAGATGAAGTTAAAAGTGCATCGCGGGTTGAATTAAAGGACATGGCTAAAGGATTCCAGAAATGTTTCGATTACCTTTACAGGCCATGTCAAAAGTGTATTGTTACTCCAGGGTTCTATTTGGAAGAAGGATGTGTTTCAGCAGTTTAATTGGCTATATTTGTGAAGCTATAGACTCAGTCTCGGAACTTTTGAATCCTACTTCGTGTATCATCTTGATACTCCCGTGGAATGCGCTGGAATTCCAGATGGTTGGTCATTGGTTGCCGAAAGGGAATCGTTTGCATATTATTCCGTAATGCAGGGATGGGCAGACTTTTGCAGAGTGCGGGCTACTTCTGATATTTTCAAAGAGTTGTGGTCCACCCAGTGTCAAAGGCGCACAAATAGGCGAGGGAGGGGTCCACGGGTCCGAACTCTCCCTCACATAACCCTTCATTTTCTTTCGATTCATTATAGTCCCATGTATATAGTATGTAAGATGTAATTAAGTATTTGATATTAGTAATTGTTTATTTATTAATGTTAATTATTTATTCAGTAATTTATTTTTTGCTATTTTTTGTTCCCGACAATCTTAAAAGTAAAAATATGTTTGACTACGTATTGGGGTATGATACGAGAATGGCAGACCTTCAACCTTGACCCCCTTCCCTTTAAAAATTCTTGTGTACACTACTGCCTAATTTCGTAAATGTGATGAGATAAGGAAATGAGTTTATTATTATAACTTAATAATAAGAACGGAATATGTACTTACCTACAGAACTAAAATAAAAAACAGCACTTTTAAAACCACGTTTAAAGCAAAATGTGATACAAACTTAACAATAACAGCCCCAAGTATAATTACATCAAACGAAACATTTATTATGAAACAATTCAAAATACATTAAAGAAATAAAATATTTTTATCCAAAATTAGTTTTTGTAGTTATAGTCAGTAGAAGGCTTAATCTGCGTACTGTCAGCCAATCTTGAATGTTCCGTATACAATTATTAAATGGTAAAATCTTTAGGTGGTCACCCCAAAATGTCTTGGCAATCTACCGGTCGATCGCGATCGACGTAATGTCCACCCCGGCCGTAAGGTATGTACAGCTTTCTTGGTATATCGCTTCAGCTTTGAAATTTCAATAAATCCTAATACATGGATAGATTCTGCAAAACGCGCTGAATTATTTACCATACAGTTTCAGGTGACGTACTGCTGTCTATAATAGAGACAGCAGTACGTTTATAAATTTAAAATAGTGAGTAAACAGGAACATAAAACTTCTTTTAGCTGTCTCGTAGGTTTTTGACTCCTATTAGAAATGGTAGTCAAAGGATCTGTATTAGATTTAACTCAAATCTAATACAGATAAAAGCCTGCATAGTGAAAATTCCAGCGTATTAAATTTTATGGGCTAAATTCGTGTGACGTCATGGTCACATGTTAACTGCAATCAAGTGTTTCCAGCCAATCAGTTCATCTGTTTCACTGATGCCAACTTTTTTTTTGCAGAAACTTTTTTTTGAAAAAGTACACATTCGTCAAGAAGAATAACGCACAAAAGTAAACGAAATACTCTTCATTTAAAAATACACACGTGCATAATATAAGAAACTGTTCTATGATTTTGAAAAAAAAAATTGAGGAGTTTATAATGGACTAAATTCATGACGGTCACATGATAATATAAACACGTGTTCTACATTGAATTCAAAACGGACAATAAACCATCTCGTATTTTTTATTCTATTTGTAAAACTTAGGTAAAATTTCAAATTGCATAGTTGGGTAAAGATGCTCAAGAGTTATAAAAAGAAATTTCTGCAAAAAGATTTTAAAATTAAAGAAAAAAAAGTCTTGTTTTATACATTTACTTTTAAATAAAGTGACAAATATTAATTATTTTAAAAAAAGTTTCTGTAAAAAGCGTAATTTGGCAACAACGAAGTGCATGAACTCATTTGCTGAAAACAGATAATTGCATTTATCGTGGCTATGACGTCACAGGTGTTTTTGAACTTGATTGGCTAAAAACACGTGGTTTAAAACTATCATGTGATTATGACGTCACATGAATTTACTCCATTGAACATCTTTAACAAATGATCAAATTTGAAATTTTATCTAAATTTCACAGATTGACGAACGCGGGATTACATTTATCAGGTGTCCGTCAGGTATTTATAGCCCATTACCATATACTTTACAATATCATTTATATTTTACGTTACAATAAGCTTTAAATTTTATAAATAAGTTATTTATCTTATTTATAGCTTTCAAAAAAAGTACCAAAATATGGAAATTAACTTTTAAAATGCAGTAAAATGGTGAAATATATATTTAAAAAATTGCCTTTTCACGGAAAGTTTAAAGGTAAACAAATTAAGTTGATAAATTTTCTTAATAAGATTAAATGTCGATAGAAAAATGAATGCTTACATTCTCTAGAGGGCATTAAATATTCTTTTATAAAACAAACATGTAAAAGAACTATAATTAGTTTTAAGAGTTCTTTTAAAAGAGTTTTGTAAGATTTATTTACTCAACTCTTTGCAAAACAAAATGTTTGGCTTCAGAAGCTAAATTTTTGAGACACAAAACACTTAAAGTAAAGAATCAAACATCTTTTTAAACAAACTCTAAGCAGTAAGTTTATAAAAATTAGTTTAACATTTTATTTGATAATAAACTACTTAACACTTTTTAAGTAAAATCACATTTATCACCTATTCTAAAAAGTTTTAACCTTTATACTCTTTGGAATAACTAATTATTTAAGACATAATTATTTGTTTGTATTTTATGCTTCTCTTGCTGCGTTTTTATATTGTAAAAACTATAAATTAATGGCGTAATTTTACTAGCTTTAAAACTGATTTATATTGCTTAACAATAGCTATTAATTAGTTTTATGGACAATATAACTCCTTAACTTTTTGTCTTTTGAGCCTCATAAAAATATTTTCGAATGCTACCAATTCAAGCAGACTATATTTTAAACTCTGTTCTCTTTTTCTAATTTTAAGAATTCTTTTGTCTTGGATTTAGATACGATATGCAAAACGATTTCAATGATGAATAACGATTAACGATATGATAAAACTTGTTTTTAAATAATACGAATAACCTGAATAATTTTTTTAAAAAATATACAAAAAAAAAACCGCTTTATAGAAAAATTGTTCAAAATTATTTATTAATTAAATGTTTTTGCTGAAAAAACTGTTAAATTCATTTTTAAAAAAAGTTTCTTTGGAAATATTTTAAAAACTGTAATATAATCGAGAGAGAGAGAGAGAGAATAAAGATTAGAGTGGAATAAAAAGGATTTCATCTTCATCACTCTTTTAATTGATAGTTCCCGCGAAATCTGATGCAATTCTTATTCTTCAAAGATTTATATTTTTAGACGGAGGAGCATTGTTGAAATTTTACATGTAGTGTGATGAAATTGTTCCTCGAATTCGATTAATTATCTGATTTTACTTCACAAAACGAGTAATTAATGCGTTTTTTAATTTATTTTTTATTTATTCACTTACTTTTGTGCTTTACGTAACTGATTCTGAATTGCTAGTGATATTCATTTTAATTTTTTTACTGGAAAAAAAATCAAAATTTATCCTTTAATGGGCAAATTTATGACGGCCACGTGATAAATAAAATCACGTGTTCTACATTGAATTCAAAACTGATATTGTACTTGTGTGTGCACTTGTAGTTCTCCTCGTCAAATTTGAATAAAATTTTTGATTTAATTATTGGTTAAAAATCTTCATATATTTTAGGATTATTCAAAAGGTTTTTCAAAATTAGAAAGAAAAAAAAAACAATTTTCGTATCATTTTTTAAATTATGTATATGTGGATTTTTTTATATAACTGTTTGCAAATATTACTATTTTTAAAAAATCTGCGAAAAGCAAAAGCTGGCAACAGCGTAGTTCATGAACTGATTGGCTAGAAACACATGTTTGGTGTCAGAATATGACTATGACGTCGCATGAATTTATGACCGGACTGATTGTCCGGAAGCACGTGATTGCCTTTATCATGTGTCTATGACGTCATACGAGTTTAGCCTATCACGAAATCAAATTTAGATACCGTTTTAGTTAAATTTATTTTACTAACGAATTCAAAATTATCAAGATATCGTTTCTTAAAATTGTTCTACAAAATTATGCAATCATATTAACACAAAAAAAAAAAAAAAAAACACGCAAACGATTAAGTAAATCAATATAAAATGAAAAGAAAATAAAAGAAAATGGCAACATTTTAAAACAAAGCTATGGATTTATGATAACAAATACATAATTGTGCTCTAATCTTGCTTTGTTTTCTCTTTCTAAAAAAGAAAAAAAAAACCACTTTTGTGCTTAAGAAAAGCGACATTTGTCTCGTTGAAAGCTCTTCATTCATTTCTTTTATATCGTTAATTAATTGTTGATGTATTTCTTTCTGCAGCGAGACGGATTGTAAACAAAACAATATCACTTGTTTTCTTTGAAAAGGGATTTAAAGGACAAGGATCGCAGAAAAGGACACTTTTTCGATCAATCTGAAAAGCAGGTGAAAATTTTTTTTAAAAGTATTAATTACTTTTGATTCTTCAACAACATTTGATCACTTTTTTTTGTTCGCTTTTTATGAAAGAAAGTTGGCATCGATGCGAAATGTTCTTTACTGTAATATAATTTTTTTTCGGGCTCGTATATGTTCACAAAAGAGTTTTTAATTACGGCGAATGAGTTAAATATAAAGAGAGAAAAAAAGTTAATTGAAAATCTTGCTGTTAATAAAAGTAAAGAAAAGATGAAAAAAATAATAAAAAATGACTCTTCGCTCCAGAAATATTTTATCTGAAAGCAGATATAAAAAGTAGTTAATTATAAGAATTTATAATTTTTTGTGTGTAGATTTGAGGCTTAATTGTAGCATATGAAATTCTGTGACTTATTTAAGGTGATTTTAAATATAAAAAATAATTTAATCAACTGAATTATTTAAATAAAAAGAAGAAAGAATTTTTTTTCAGTCAATTTTATAAGTTTTATTGGCTTTTAGGTTTCATCGAAGCAACTAAGTGTAAAATAAAAAGAAAATTAAATTTTTTTGCCCAATATTATGACATACATAGATCGAAAAACTGTAAAATTTTCTTAAAAAAAGGATAAATATGTTTAAACTTTTGAAATTCGCTTTTATAAAGAAGATTAGTAACTATTCACAGTTAACTTTTTTTTTTAGCTTAACTCGTATAATTAAATAGATTGTTACTCTTTAAAATCAACTGAATTGCTTCTATAACAGTTATTTTGTTTAAAAATTTACTTCACAAATACTATTAAAAAGTTTTTGAATCAAGTATTAATTAATTCACTATTAAAACACTTCATATTTCATAAAATAAAAAAAGGACCCATTTAAGAAGCGAAAAAATATTTAAATTAATTTAAATAAAGCTTTTTCTCATTATCATCACCCTTGAGAACTACAGGTATTGAAATATGTGGTTTAAGAACCGCCTTCAAAAGACGAAAACATCATCTATGAGCTAGCTGACCGTGCTTCATCTCCAAGCTTCCATACCACACCACAGGTGAATGTTTGATAACGTCTCACTATATAGCAACAAGAGGGCTATTGGCGATGACTCTCACGATCTTGAACCTCGTTCAAGTGACGAGGTCGACACCTAAATTGGCACTCCACTCCTTCTCAAACTACCACACCACACCAACGCGTGGCAGTTCTTTCGTGGCGTAGTGAAGGAGTGAGAGAATATTAACGTCGCACAGTTCAGCTACACAAGGCTTTTGGCGACGGACCTCGTCATTTTGAACCATGGTCAAGTGACGAGGGCGACACCTGAGCTGGCACCCCCTCTCCTAACTACCACGCCACACCTACGAGAGGACGTTTGAGCTCTTGACAGATTTAACGTGCATCGTTCCCCTACGCGACGGGTCTTCTGTGGTACTGGACTCGAACTTTAGACACGCCAGCCACGAGTCCGTTACCTTGACCACTAGGCTACCGCGGCCACAGTTTTTTCATGATACTATGGTTCAAACTCATGACACGCTGGCTATGATTTCGTGACCATAATCACTAAGCAAAGTCCGCCTCACCACATCACGGGAAGTTTACTTGAAGATTGTTAAAACAATCTTCACTCACGTATTTAGTGTTATTCTTCTTAGTACTGTTTCTAGAAAACCACTGGATGTAGAAACAAAACATACGCATTAGAAAGAGAACGGATTATAAAATCATTAGCATTCCCCAACTGGAGTTATGTGTTTATTTTTAAAGTTTTCACATAATTATATTACAGCAATTAACTTACAACACTAATCTAAGAATTTTATCTAGAATTAACTAGACATCTATTTAGCTAACTTGACCGGTATTATTTGAGTTGCTTGTTGCAGTCTTCTTAGTCAAATAATAATTAGGACTAAATCAGTCGAGTGGAGACTAGGGTATCTACTCATGCTTCGATCTCGTCACCTGACCGTGGTATAAAATTACGGCGTGCATTGATTAATCTTTGAAGCAGACTCTGCTGGAGAACGTTCACTGCCATAGAACAAGATTCAATCAATTAGAATAACGTTCTGAATGACATGAAGTGCTTGAAGAGAACTTGAGAAAAACTTTTAATAGCACGGGAAAAAAACTGATTCTGTGTTTCCAGGTACAAGGCGAAATTTTTTGGGAATATTCTTCTCTAAATAGTTCCTAAATATATGGACGTTTCCTGAAAGACATTGGGAAGTGTACAATGAATGCTTTGATGAAATAAACCATTTAAAGCAAATTCTTGATTTATTTGAAAATTACGTAACATAAGCAATAAGGTACATGCGTTGCATGTACGTCACTTTGAAAGGTGAATTATGATATTCTAACCCTTTGACGTACTTGATATGCAAAATTTTTAGTGAATTTCAGCAATAAGTAATATATTTGTTAAAATTAGGTTATATTCTGACTTTTCTTTAAAAACTATTTTTCATTAAAGAAATTCTTTTGGCTAAAGAAATAATTATTAAGCTTATTGAAAAACATTAAATTTTGCAATGTCTCGATTTAAAAATTTTTTTATCACAATAAAGTCAAAACAAAACGTTACTATTAATATCACGATAAATCAAATGCAAAAGGCGAATATTATTAAACTTATTTATATCCTTGACTTGGCAACATACAATCTCATATTAAACATGGTTTATTTCCATTAGAAAATATGGAAATGAAACAGAATGGAAAAAACCATTGAGAATTAAAAAACTAGTAAATATCAAAAAAAGTTATTGAACATCCTACCTATAAAAATGATCCAATAACAGATGGGAAGAGATACTAGGCAATTCACATATTTTAGCAAAATGTTTACAACTCCAGGGCTTGTGCATAAATATCAGTTATTGATTAATCCAGTATGGAATACCTGCAAACAAAATAATGATTTGGAACACATTCTTTTAATTTGTGTCAAATACATTTCTCAAAGAAGTTACTCTCTTGTGGAACTTACTCAAAATAGATCAATGCTATAATGTCTGAATGCTTCTGAAAACTTTTGGTACGTGCAACTGTTAACAAAAAACTATTTAGAGCTTTCTTGCAGAGGATGAAATTCTTCGATATGTAATAAAGAAATTCGATATATATATGTTACCGTTAAAGTGTATAATTCAGTTATTTCATAGAATAGCTAGGTATTTCATGAAATAATTAGACAAGTCAGTTAAAGTATGTAATAAATAAAAAATTTCATACTTTACCTAGTTATTCTATGAAAAAACTAATGATAGACCGTTAAAGTGAAAAATAAACTATTTCAGAGTTATTTTATAAATTAATTTATCATAAATAGCTAAAATCTGTCGTAAAATTTAACAGGGGGTTTTTAATTTTAGCGATGAAGGCCCCCTCTGGATCACTACCATAGAACAAACTGGACAAAAAGACGCAGCTCGGCGAGGAGAACCTATGGTTTGAGTTTCAAAGTAGAGACTCAAAAATCCTCGGAAAACTGACGATTTTAAAAAATTTAAAATATTTTTAAAACGTGAAATGTGTGTGTGTGTGGGAGGAGAGAAAATAAGTTTGTTGAGATAAAATTATATGTTTAGAAAGCTCATAGAGATATCTATGGAATCAAGCAGGTACGGATGACCAAGGTGGCCTAGGATTCGAGATATAAAAAAATAGCCCTGAAGGGGGAGGGTGGAGCAGCTGAGGAGGTCTCGTATATCTCGCGATATGACGTAATACTGTCGAACCTCCAAATATCAAGACCCTAGCTCAATTCCAAAGTGAAAGGGGGGCAAAATTTTTTTCCAACCCCATAGGAATAACATAGGAACATGATATTTTAGTGCTGGAACCCCCTAGGCCTACCAAAAGAGGGCTAAGAGGATAAATGGTTGGGTCTCGCTGAGGGAAACCTGTGGTTCGAATATCAAAGCAGAGACTCAAATACTTTTCAAGATATTATAGATTTAATAAAGTTTAAAAAAATTTAAAACGTTGAAATAAAATACAAGGAATGACCCTATGAGTAAGAAATTTAGTGCGAATATACAATGGAATCAGAAGGATCCAATGAGCTAGGTCCGAGCGGACTGAGAGGCTCAGGTGTCGAGCTATTGGCAAAATGCTGTCTGGGGGGCACACCTGGGGGGGGGTTGAGTCCTTGTACTTCCTAACCAAACAGGTAGTATATTATCAATCCCCCTAATATCAACCCCATATCATCAAAATAATGGCACCATAGGATTAATATGGGGCTTGATATTTTAGTGTGTATGCCCTCCCCTGCCCAAAGCAAGTTTCGGCCATCTCTTGTTCCTAATCGGAAAGTATATTCAAAGAACATTCGATTGCCATATTTCATACTTTAACGATCAAGTAATCGTTATTTTATAGAATACCTAATTAAATCGTAGAATTCAACAATTTTATATGCTTTAACTGATGTGTCTAGTTATATTTATGAAATACCTAGATATTCTATGAAATAATGGATTTCACACTTTAACGGTAATATATATAAGGAAAAACATATATTCCATTTCAAAGGGTTTCCTTTGTTGCTCCATATCCCTCAAACTATTAACCATTAACTAGAAAATATGATTACCACAAAAAAATTATGTAACTTTAAACCAGAATAGTCAATAAAATTAAAAGAAAATTAAAGTTAGCTTATCTTGTTTTCACGATTAAAAAAGCAACTAAACTCCACAGTAAGAAAAAATCATATTTCGATTTGAATTCACTTCTGGAGAAGCTTTGTTTGCAGTGCTGTAATAATTAATCACAATTTATCACAAAATTCTTTGAATTATTTTCGTGTATAGGTGCTTATTGTAATGAAAAAACACATTCTTATTTACGAAACGATAAACTACCGAAATTTATTCAGATCTTTCTTGTGTGGTTTATTTATTTTCGAAGCAGCTGACGAACACTTTTAAAGCTCACTGTCCTTTTTTCATGCCAATTTCCCTTTCGTTTATATTGAAGTGGAACATTTTTGTTTAAACAGGCATTCGATTTAAGTAATAGTACAGAATATATTTAGGAAGTGTCTCCTCACATCGAACCTTCTATAGAACTATTTGTTTATTAGATATCCGCAAAGTACTTTCCTTTTTGACCTCAATAACCCAACTATAATATTTTTCTCCTTTCACAAGAAATAAATAGTTATCGATTTCCATTACTAAATGACAATCTTTTCTCTTTATAGAACAATAGAAACTCAGTTTGAGTAAGATATCCTGATTTAAAGAGATCGAATCAAATGAAATATTAATTAATAATATAACGATCTATTAATTGTTGCATTCACAATTAAATAATTCGTTTACTGGATAGTTTTTTGGCAAACGATATAATATCTGCTCTCTAGAGATTTATTTAATTTGTTATTATCGTGCTTTTTTTTTATGCAAACGATTTTTTCCATGTTTAATCATTTAATATTAGGATTTTGTATTTATGTTTCTGTAAGTGGCAACGCAATATATTTTTAAATAGTTATATTTTTTAATTTTCTTATATTTTGTCATTTGAGAGTGTGTTTTTTAAATGTTTTTCTTTCCAGTTGTGAATCAAATACGTATTCAATTTAAAAAATATTTTTTCGTATAATGACACATTAAATTGTGCTTACAGCAAAATATAAACTCGGTTATATATTTTCTTTAATACTTAATTCTTCAAAGAGTATTTCTTCCTCATTTTCATTAATTTAATAAACCGTGCAACTTATTTAAAAAGCAGCAAAGCAGCGAATATTTAGTATAATCATTCAGATGTTTTTCTCTAATTAAATATGAAATGAGTTTGTTATTAAAGACTAATTAAATGTAAATTCAGTTTTTCTTAATGGCAAAATAAATAAAAGATGCTCTATATTTATTTTGCTATCATTAACTCACATTGTAATATATTATACTAAAAATTAAATTTTAGCCTCGTATTTAACTTCTTTTCATGTGTTGCACAAACAGATTCATTTGTAAAAAAAGCAGAAATGTTGAGGCAAAAATATCTAAATTTGACGAGTAGAGAATTAGTATTGAAATACCAACGTGCGTAGTTTTCCTTGCAGTGATACACTGCATGTGGAAAAAATGAGTTTTACAGGGAAAAAATTCATTTCACAGCATGAGTTTGAAAAATAAGATTGCAATCATAGAAAGATACGAGTTGGGTTACCAGATTGGCGACTTCATCACAAGTGGCATATTTGGCGAAAAATTATAGCTCCAAGGAACCTTCGAGAAATCTATAGAATCGATCCTATTTAAGGGAGGGACCTTTGAGACAAGTCAAGTCAGTCGAGATTGGAATCTGCTTGGGCGTTATTTGCGATAAGAGAGATTTTGTCTGTCTGAGCGCTGGTGGAATTGTTCTTGAGAGCAGTTCATGGAGCACTGCAAAATTCGTTTTTACGAGTGCGTTTTGAACTACTGTGAATAATTTGTTAGATTATTGTTATTATTTTGCTTTTTATACGTCAATTTGCTCTCTCTTGTTCATTATAATAAGTATATTATTATTCAATTAATTAGAGCTGTTGACTGCTCCCCCCCCCCCACAAATTTGTTACAGTATTATTTTATATTGTCTATATAGTATTATTTTGGAGCTTTCTTTTAATAAGAAACGCTTTATATAACAATAGTATAAATGATTGCTTATTTTCTAACTATATTAAGCCACGTGCCAGTTTATACAAATGTTTTTAAATAATTTAAAACTACCCATGCGAGATTTTTAAGCGAAACTCTATCCTGCAACGTGGAGGTTAAGCTTAATTACCATTTTCCTCGAACAAAATCGCACGAATTCGCGTAATTTAATCTATTTCTGTCTGCACGGCCTCATAATTATTTCCAATTGTGAACAAAATGGCCAAGGCTCTTTCCCCCGCGGAAATTCAAAGTCGTTAAGACTCTTTCCTTAAAAAGACTTAATTAAAACATACTTCCTGATTGTGAAAAGAATAGTTAAAGATAGTTAAGATCTGTGATCTGGGGTTCTTACATTTGCAGCACTGTTTCTTTTTACTATTCTCGTTATTATTATCGATATTTATAATTGGAACATTGAAATCGAATGCGGCGAGAGCGTTTTTCCTCTTGAAGGTTTTGTTCTTTTGAATCATTGTACGGTTGCTCGCAAAAAAAATTGAAACGCATTAAAATAAATTAAAAACACAATGTGCTCAGTTTTTTTTATAAAAATTTCAAGACAAATTTCGGGGGGGGGGGTATATTTGATGTTACTATGACGTCTAAAAATGTAACTACAGTCGACTCTCGCTAATTCAAACCTTCGATAATACGAACCTCTCGATAATTGGTATATGCTCAGTCCCTAGAAAACTCTTGATATTTCGAACTAAAACAATACACTTTGGTACACTCAATATTTCGATGTAAAATCTACGAGTGGCCAGACTACAACACGCGATATAATCGAAGTTATCTTATAATTCTCGACAATTCGAACCCTCACTATCATGTAGAGTCCTGTAGCAAACAGGTAGGAGATTACAAGTTTTGTGACGTTTTGTCTCTGCTTGTTTCCCTTGTAACGTAGCCTCTTTAATTACCATCTGTCTGCTACCCCTTCTTAGTGTTTTCCGGTTCTTCATCAGGTAAAAATACACTTTTATTGCTTTCCTTCTTCAAGTGGATAGACCGGTCGCACTTGCTATCAGCCGTCCATATCTTTCGTTCAACACGTGGCTTTGCTACACATGTGTTTGGAAAGGATGGTCAACTATTGTGAAGAAGAGATGCGTAGGGTTGTGAATTTTGCGTCGAAGTGATATGATAATTTATGACTCATTTGCGTGACTTATGGCATGTGGCACCAAATTGGGCATGGGCTGGACTGGATCTGACCTAAAGAACCAATGGTGCTGGAGATAGATTCTGAGGGAACCAATAACAGGTTAAACAAATTTTCAAAGATAACAATTTTTTCGTGAAAATGGATTACTTATTTACAAAATGTATTCTTTTAATAATTGTTCTAATACTTAAAATATTCTCTTAATGCAGGACTTTTAACTTCTGTATAATATTTATACTTTATGTAAATATATGTACTTTTTAAAAATACTTTAAAAAATAACTTTATACATATGTGTAATTGTTGTTTTATTACATAGTTTAAAACTTAAATGTGTTAGAAAAAAAAATTCTTTTGTGTATTTTTGGAGTTTTTTCCCACCCTCTTGATAATTGGAGTGAGTGAGTGAATATTAACTTCACACTGTTCAGCTACACGAGGGCTTTTGGCGATGGACTGCGTAATTTGGAACCATAGTCAAGTGACACAGACGACACCTGAGCTGGCACCCCCCTCCTAACTACCTCACCGCACCAACGGGAGGACGTTTGAGATCTCGACAGATTTAACGTACATCGCTCCCCTACACTTTGGGTCCTTAGTGGTACTGGTTTGAACTCATGACACGCCAGCCATGAACCGATACCTTGACCACTTGGCTACCGCGGTCACCTTGATAAATCGAAGTTTTTCATTGGTCCCTCCAAGTTCGAATTATCGAGAGTTGACTGTATTTAATAGCATTTTACATGTTGTTAGAAGGGAAAATTTATTTATTAATGAGAGAATATGATTCATTTTTTAAAAGAATGAGTTCCGCACCAGAATATGCCTTCCTTAAAAAATAGATATTCTTACAAATTTGCGTGGAGGGGGGAGGGAGCAGCCGACGACATCCAATTACTTGAACAATAATGAATTTATTAATGCACAAGGATAAACAGATGACTACACAAACGTAAATCGATGTATATACACAAAGAATTAATGACAAGTTCTTTTCAACAGTGCAAAACGTACTCGTTCTAAACAAGCCGTACAACATTCCAGAAGCGGCTCTCTAAGCAATTCCACTAGCAGGAACACAAATTCTCTTTTCGAAGTCAACGCACAAACAGAGTATAATCTCGACAGCACTGCCTTCTGTTATGAACTAACGCTTGTTTCAAAGTTCCATCATTTAGCCTCATCAATTCTAGAAAGATTGATCCTATAGCTTTCTCAAAGATTCCTTGGCGATATCCTATTTTTCGTCAAATGTTTTGATAAGAGCAGTACATTTACCAATCTAGTAATCCTGGTCACATTTTTTGTGTGTGCCATAATCTTATTTCTCAAATTCACGCTGAGAAGTAAACTTTGTAAAACACAATTTCTATACAAGGAGAGTGTTGCTGCAGGGAAAATAACACAATGGTGTGTTTCAATATCAATTCCTGAAATCGTAAAAGTTGTGGAACAGTATGTACTATATTAGTATGAGAGGTAGATACGGTCCATTATCTTTTTTTTTATAATTTCTGATGTTATTATTTATTTTTTAAATACTTTTAATATTTTCTGCTGTAAAAGTCACATTCGCGTTAGCCATCTGCTTAGTTATTCGAAACAACTAATTTTAAGATTTATATGCACACACACAGGAAAATAATATCCAACTAAATAATGATTAATTTTCTCTGAATAATCATTTACTATTTATATTTCAGACACACAATGTACTCGTATTGTAGTTTTACAATTTACAAGACCAAAAATAAATTTTATTTTAAAATACGATTAAATAATGAAATTTCTTATTTATACTTTAAAAAAAATCAATTTAGATCATAGATTCCCAACCTTTTTTGAACTGGCGCCCCCCTTTTCTGGTGAACATTTCGATACCGCTCCCTCCCACTCGAGAGAAATAAGAGTGTACATAATACATGGTGGAAACAAGAGTTAAATTTAAAAAAATATTCTATTACTTATAGAATATATTTTTTAATTTAATTTTTTCTAAAGCCCTAATTTTTTTACTTGTGAACCTGAAATAGCTATTGCTACAAATATATTTAAGTGTGTAATTTTTTTGTAGTCATTTATAGGATATTGTTGGAATTGAAACGCTACTGAATTTCTTCTTCATTAAAAAAGTAGAATAAAAGTATTAGCTTACCTGTTATAAAGAAAGGCAGAGGTTTTGATGATACGAAGTAATTAATAAAAAACTATAGCTTTCAAAATTCCGCCTTTAAAAATCACACGTTAATTCCTGGTTAACATATTTAATTAAGTTTCTTGGATAGTATACGAAATGAAATGCAGTGGACAAAACGTTTTTCCTACTGCTCACAGACAAAGACAGCACGTGCACTACAGAAATTATGTATAAAATGCACTATATCATTCAATTTAATGTGGGTCTGAATGTAATGTGATCCTTAAGTTTTTTCATCGAACTACCGAAATATGTGAATTTTCGTACATGTGATTTAAGAGCATACAATCAACATAAGTAAACAGTATTAAAGTTTACTTTTGTTAGTACATAACCAGCGTGTTTTTTAGGAATTACTATATTTGGTTGATCTGTCCAAGCCCCTCCGTGCCATCTCAACGCCCCTTAGTTTTCTCTGGGTCCTTTACTGCCCCCCTGAAAGCCTCAAATGCTCACAAGGGAGCGTAATCGCCCACGATGAGAACCTATGATTTAGATTATGTAACGTTATTTGTGTCAGTATATATTGAAAAGGCCTACTAAATATATATTTTACACATGTTAAAAGTATTTTTTACAAATAAAATAATGTCAAAGAGCACGTGATTGCATCTGTCATATGATCGTGATGTCACAAGTGGGAACTAAGCCTACGTCGAACAATACTATGAATTTAAAACAAAGAACATCTATTTAATAGAACAAAGAATTTTTAGAACAACCGATAAAATGAGACATTTACCAGAAGGATCAATTTTCTGCTGTTTTTATCAGCTTTCTAAGGTTTCACAAAATGTTATTTCGATTTTTCGGCGATAGGAAAAAATAGATAAAGGGATTCATTTCACTTCACTTTCATGAACTAACACACTTAAGTTACGATCGAAGATTTAACCGATAATTCTTCGAGTAATACAACGGAGTGATTAAGTTAAAAGCATTTCGATGTCTCGAAGCATCGAATTTATTTTTAATCAGTAGTTATATTGATCAGTATAAGTATGGGTAAGCAAATAGCTACCTAGCACGCAAACTACAAAATGAATTGTAGTGTTAACCAATACTGATCAATGGTATTGTTTTGAAGTCGGAAGGAATTATCAAATATCGTTTTTCTTTTTTGATTGATAGGATATAGTTTGTTGCCAAAAAGTTGTTTCATTTTTCAGAGTTTGAAATAAAAAATGATGTAACATTGATTTTACTCATGCTATTGTTATACAAACACCGTAACAGAGTTACTAATAATTAGATATTTTTACATATTGTTACTAAAGGTATAAAAATGTGTTAAGTAGCTTTCATCAAAACAATGTGATCGGGAATAGATTTTATTAAAAGGTTAATTTTTTTTAAAGGAAGAGGATGTCTAAATTTAAAACAAGATTAAATTTTTTTTTTAAATCGAACAATAAAAAAAAATCATATTTTATTAAAACTTCAATCACAGTTTGTACTATATATAACATAAAATGTTGGTAAATATTCCATTTCTGCTTTATATCCCATAAATTTTTTTTAATAAAAAATATGTTATAAGTTATTATTTAAATTAAAGTGAAAGTAATAAAAATAACATATATGTAGGACTTGAAATAATTTCATTTAATTAATTTCCCCTTTTTTATACTTCACGAATTATTTGACTAAAAAAATGATTAAATATGTGTGTAGGTTTTTATTTTAAAAAATTGCAATAATAATAGGAAATATTATTAGAAAATTTAAAAAATAAATCTATTTTGTAAATAAAACTCTTATTTCCCTTTAATATCAACATAAATATTTCCATGTTGTTCTAATATTACATATTTTAGAAACCATAAAATATTTATGGAATTAATATTTGAGGAAAACTTGTACTTCACACACACATTCAAGAATGATTTAAACTACAATTGTTAAGGGTACCAACGCTCGAAAGAATAAAATGCCAAAAATAAGACTCTTTGTTTATGGGACATATATCTTGAAACATCCCCCCCCCCCAACAGAGTTTAGATTTTTTTGTGATCTTAATAAAGATGTTTGAATCATTCTGTAGAAATACAAAAATAACTTTTTAATAATTTTTTTTTGTTTAATTTAAATTGGACACATTTTTTGAGATCTCACAATAAATGCTTATACATGTTTAGGTACCATTTTTTAAAAAAATATTTCTTAAATATCTAAAATATTTTTTTTGCACATTTATAAAACAATACACAAAATATAGTAAATCTATTTTTATAGTACCCTCATGTCCAAAAATTAAGGATAATTCAGAATCACACAGAAATTGAACTCTAAAATAAAAATTTCACCTGTAGAATTATCACACATATCTTGAAGAAGAATATGCAAATTACAGGAAACCACCAGATGGCGCGGATAGTACGTCACAATGACGAGAGTGTAAGAGAGGGGTATATAAGGAATGGTGGCAAAGAAGTAAAATTGTTCACAAGCGCTTTAAAAGCCTTTCAGTGCAATAATCGCATAGTTATGGCACAAAGGAAGCATTTGGATGATTTTTTACGTGGTAGAATTATCTGACAACAGAATGTGGACGTACCCAGCTGGAAGTATCCGAGGAACTTGGAATCGCCCAGAGTGTCATCTCCAGGCCTTGGCAACGATTCCAAGATGATGGTAATGTGAGTAGATGTTACAGCACAGGTCGCCCCCGAGTTACAACGCCGAATGAGGACCGGTATTTGGCAGTTACTGCCAAAAGAAACAGACGGAGCACAGCATCAGACCTATGTCGTCAGCTCTCTTCAGCTACCAGTACGACAGTTTCAAGGCAGATAGTGTACAGACACTTAGGGCACATTGGTCTATATGCTCGTAGGCCTGTCAGATGTGTTCCCCTTACCGCAACTCACTGTCGCCTGCGATTAACCTGGAGTAGAGAGCATACATTATGGACACCGCAACAGTGGTCTTGTGTGATGTTTTTCGACGAGTCCAGGTTTAGTTTTCAGTCTGATTCTCACCCGACTTTCATATGGAGAGCGCCATGTACCCGTTACCACCAATAGAACACCATTAAACGACACCGTTACGGTGGTGCAGGATGGCTCGTTTGGGGAGGAATTATTCTTGGTTCCAGAACTGACCTGCATGTTCAGAGTGTAACGATGGCATGCCACATCTATCGGGATGTCATTCTGGAACATCATGTACGTTTGTTTCGGGGCGCCATGGGTGCTGAATTTCTATTTATGGATGACAACGCCCGTCCTCACCGTGCAAACATTGTAGTAGAATGCCTTCAATCGGAGGATATCACCCGTATGGATTGGCCAGCATACTCACCGGACTTGAATCCAATAGAGCATATGTGGGATATGATTGGCCGACGAATTGCAGCCCGTCAACCCCCTTCCCACCTGTCTACCGGAACTTCGGAGGGCATTGCTTGATGAGTGGTGTAATATTCCCCAGGATAAGATTGATAATTTGACTCTCAGCATGCGTAGGCGTTGTAAGGCATGTATTGCATCGTCCGGGAGACATACTCCGTATTAACCATCATACTAACCATGTTATACAGTTTTTGTAAATAGGTTCTTTTTTTAAATTTGCTCCAGGGAGTAAAAATCGCAATTTTTATTAATTATGTCAAACATATAGCATCTTTTTTTATCTTTACCTTTTGTTTAATAAATAGACTTTACAAATAAGTCAAATTTGTTTTGCATCTGTCTCTTTCTTTGCCTGAACTTCATTATCCTTAATTTATGGACATGAGTGAAAAATATTGAGATAATTTCCTTAAAAAATTATAAAACTTTGTAATTTTGAAAACTTTTATTCCCCCCTCCCCTCTTTTTAATACATAAAACTTTTTTCTAAGAAACTTTGTACTACGTAGACTAAAATATTATGTTAATTATATGCACAGGTATCGTGTATATAGAAGTATAAAAAATTTTGAACCATATAGTGCAATAATTTTTCCTAAAAGTGTACCTAAAAGCAAAAAATTATGCTTTCGAGCAAAAGTGAAAAAACTAAACATATTTGTAAACGTGTGTTTACATCTTTTTCAATTACTTTTTTCCATATTTTAAGGCTATTTTATCAACGAACTTATAAGTGGAAAGCATTTTTGGATTCAGAAAAATATGCACTATTTTTTAATACTAAAATTGAAAAATCGATTTTTTGAATATGTATGATGTCTTGGTTCCCTTAAATGTTATATTTTTTCCTTATTATGTCTTCATTTACACTTCCAGAAATTTTTTTGTCAAAAATTATATGATCAGGGAAAATTTAAGGCATGGGCCAGCTAAGCCCGGGTCTAGCACCTCGACTTCAAAGGAGGGCTAGTCTCATTCTCGATTCGGACTCAATAACTTGATCCGAATTTTAATCGTCAAATATCATATCCAGAAATATTTTCAGGAAAACTAAAAATTTTGAATCATACGTAAGCTGGCAACAGTGGCAAAAATAAAATATTACGCCATGTCAATCGTCCCTGTCTAGGCACTGGCCAACCGCCATACACTATCATTTAGTCGAAAGGCTTCAGTTTATCGAGTCTGTTATTGCCTAGATGTACAAAATTATAAATCACTCACATTTATTTATGATGGGCTACCGTTTGTAATAATACTCAACAACTTCTGAATACTTAAAAGAGTTTCTGGTGGGACCCACTTTTGCTTAGGGGTCCAGGGTCTCAGGAAGTCTTAATTTGTGTTGCTGTTTTTCGTGGGTCACTCTGTCACTCCAGACTGGCGAAATATTTATATTCTGGGAAAATTGTTTATTTATAATCAATGACCTTATCAGTATCCTATATGACAGTCTTCAGGGGAACTAAAATATATTTGTCCAATATCTCCTTTTTTTGGAAGTGGCAAACGTTTTTTATATTCGTAAGGTGCTTGAGGTGACTGAGTTCCACGCGTGACCACTTTCGTTCCAAAATATTTTCTATTAAAAAATTACATTTCCCCCCCGTGAACGGCCTAGTGGCTTTGATCACTGTGTTCTACGACTCATTACGGTTTATAAATGTAAATGAATAGAATATTAAAAAAAGAAATGGGCATCTGCGATCTCTATTGGATGAAGTTGAAACTGATCGAGCAAGGGAAGAACCTGATGAAATAATGGATATTAATCATTATAGCGAAAGTAAAATTGAGAAAAGATATGAACATGAAACGTTTGAGTTGAAAGAAAAATTTTCTAATGCTACTAAAAAAATCCATGAAGAAAGATATGAAGGCAAAAGTATATCACAAGACACAATGGCGCACTCAAGGGGTGTCCTGGGTGTCCGAACACCAGCCCTTGGTTTTTTTCGATTGATGATAATCCTATATATATATATATAACGTAACATTCAATAAAGTACTTGTAATTAACAATTTATTTTTATTAATTAATGCTAATTATAAATTCAATAATTTATTTTTTACTGTTTTTTGTTAACAAAATCGACAAAAACAGAGGAATGAGTTGGTGTTGTCTTGAGGTATGATACGAGTTGGGGGACTTTCGACCATGGACTCCCCCCTTGAAAAAAATTTGAGATCTTTTCTGCCAAGACACACTGCACCCTGTCAAAAAGATACAAGCAAGAAAAAGAGTTCAACATGCTATTTGCCGAACATCGAAGGACGGTAAAACTGCAATATCGTAAGCAAAATATGACAGTTTTGCCTAAGAATAATATCATTCTTCTAATGTAATACCTATGGCTGTGATATGTGATCCTTTATTAAAGTCACACACATTTGAATCACATTTTAGTTCAGTTTGATTGGAATTTTTCTCAAATTATTAAAGAAAAATTTTAAAGTCTTCAAACGTAGGTAAATATACTTTCTCTTGATTAAATTATTCACTGGAATTGCGATTTTTATATCTCGTACAAATAATATCTTGTACAGAAAAAAATAATTATAAAAAAAGAATTAGGGTCACTCCGTCACCCCGCGCGACCACTAACGTTTATATCGAGTGCGCGACTTCTCCCGGGGTTAAAACAGGATATGATTACACTAACACTGGATATGGTAAGCTAAGGATTTAATCCTATTGTGTATTCGTCAACCCGAAAAGAGTTTGAAAAGCATGACCCGTGAAATATTTTTCTAAATTCCAAAGAGTAAATTTTTAAAAACAACCTTTATTTACTTTTTGTCTTTCTTGCTTTAACTATATTCAAGACAAATAAATCTTGAGAGTTTGATTTCCCAAATAATGGGAAAATAAGACTAATAGGAACAAAATTCGTTAAGAAAAATACTTCTTTAAGAGGGGTGACCCAATGTAATAAAGGGACACGCGGGAAAGGGGTTTTTAACTAAGTCCGCTTGTTAATTAAAACACGTTTATCACACAAAAACACAAACATTTACATACATAACTAGAGAATAGAATAGAGTTAAAGGGGGTCGGAGCACATGCTCGTACGTCCTTACAGTTCCAAAGCTTGGCCATCACTGAAAATTGTTCTACACGCTAGAGGGCGTGAAACACTTTCTACTGTTAATATGGGAGGAGTCTAAGGAAAGGGTGGTTACACTTTTTTTAATAACTTTTCAGCTAATATCCATATTAGTATTTTCTTAAGAATCAAATATCAATTTTCAACACAAATATTTTGATGAATCTATAACACGAAATATCGTTAGTTTTTATTTATTTATTTATTTATTCATTTTCGTGCCTAGAAGATTCAATATTGATGCTTATCTTAAGGGATTACATATCTATACCGTTATCAAGGTTGCATAGTTATTTTCAGCAAACTATATACAGTCGACTCTCGATCATTCAAAGTTGGAGGGACCAATGAAAAACTTCAAATATTCAAGAGGGTAGAACAAAATTTCCAAAATACACGAAGACAAATTTTTTTCTAACACACTTAAATTTGAAACAATGTAATAAGCAACAATTGTACATATGTATAAAATTATTTTAAAGTATTTTTAAAAAGTACATATCATATAGTGTAAATATGTTTACAGAAGTTCAAAGTCTTGTGTTAAAAGATTACATTCAATACATTCATATACTATCCTACGCATCTCTTCAAAAAAGCTGACCATCCTTTCTGAAAACACGTGTAGCAAAGCCATGTGTTAAACGAAAGATGTGGACAATTGACAACAGATGCGGTTGGTCAATTGTGAACTTAAAGGAATGAAAACATTAAAAGTATTTTTTTCGCCTGAGGAACTGGAAAACACTAAGAAGAGGGAGCAGATAGATGGCCATCAAAGGGGCAACGTTACAGGGGAAACACGCAGACAACACAACGCTAAACTTGTAAGCTCCAACCTGTTTATTACAGGACTGCTCATGATAGTGAGTGTTCGAATTGTCGAGAGTTTTATAAGATAACTTCGAATTAAGCATGTTGTAGTCTGACCAGCCACAGATTTTACTTCGACATATTGAGTGTACCAAAACGTATTGTTTTTGTTCGAAATATCAAGAGTTTTTCTAGGAGCTGAGCATATACTGTGAATTAGCGAGAGGTTCGTATTATCGAAGGATTGAATTATCGAGAGTCGACTGTATTTAGTTAACGAGAATCACAAATTTACTCAGATCACGCATTCCTTTTTTTTATTTCAAGAAAATCATAAGCTTAGAGTCATGTAACATATACCTTGGTGAATACATCAGGGCTTTGATGGAATACTTAGCTCTCTCCTCTCTCTGATGGTTCTTCCTCTTCAGTAATTGCTTGGGAAGGATAATGTGAACCAACGAAGCTTGAATAAAATTGCTAATGCGTCAATCTTAATCAATGTTATCTTTTTTGATCGAGACATGTAAGTCAATAGAATATTCTCAACTGCTTTATTTTGCCTTAAAGTTATTTAAAAACATAGTTGTTCTAAATTCAAAATACATCCACGTGCATACCTTTTATGTCTCTCTATTACCCATAACAATACGTAGAAAAACGTTATTTTCACAAAGAAGAGCCAGAGTAAAATGGCTTAAAATACTGAATATGAAACATGTTTGAGGACAATTTTATTAAGGTTAGTTTGGTTTCAGCAACAATTGCATAAAGAGATTTTGGCAACAACAAATACCGTTATTTTGATTCTTAGAGTCATGTAACATATACCTTACCGGAAAGATTTCCAGAATAAATTTGAATAGTAAATAAACATCAAATCCTTCAAAAATTTTTAATGGATAGACATCAAATACATCCCTTCTCATCAAATTTCATTTTTAATGGAAACTACCTCAATTTCCGTTTTATACATCGCTCTGAAACCATCCCCAAGAATTTATTAATCCCCTCCATTTGTAACAGATTTATTCAAATCATTCTTTGTAACAAAATCCCTACGATTTATCCCAAACATCTCCCGGAACAAATTAAAACGGACTGGAGTATTCCGAATCTTCCTATAATTCCAGAACCAGAAACTACTGATTTTACATTCCGGAACGGCGAAGTAAATAAGCGGACACAAGACAAAAGGGCCGTTCTCTAATTCACGATGCAAACCAGATCATTACTTTCATCTAAAAGATGATCCCTCAGACGAATGTGTAATTAAAGTGTCTCTCGAGGAAGAGTAATTAGTTCTTCCTCAATACCGAGTGGTACCGTACTGATGGTTCGGAATCTATTTGAGACGTGAAGCAACGACCTAATTATCTGTTGGAGAAAGTATGTTAGAAGACGCTTATTATATTGTATTGTTCGGGTATATTGTGCTTCGCTTATTTTATCATCTGTTCTCTTAGATGCGGTGTATTCGTATTCTCTATTCTGTGTTTACCAAGAGGATAATGGTAATATAATATGTGTCCATGTATAAAAAGAATTATTGGTCAATATATTTTTTGGTAATATTTTTTACATTTTCATCAGCCGCCTATCCGTTTTGAAGTTAGTGACGCTGCTTGCAGTGCCGTAAAACCTGGGTTCGAATCCCGGAGAAGGCATGGATGTTTTGTGGGAGTGTTGGCCTATTCGGTACCCCTCTCTCACTGTCTTGCCTATCTAAAGGTGTAGGGGGAAACAAAGCATCACCAGCAACTTCCATAATAACAATTAGTCTTATTTCTCTTCAGCTACACTTAAGGTATCCGACTACCCTAAAATTGTGAATTTTACTAAACATTGACAATTTTTTTATGATTTAATTCTATACGCCATCTTATTAGCTTTATAAAAATATCAAGTTTATCATTTTCCGTTCACTAGAATAAAAACTACAAGTGTTTTAGTGAAAGCAGATGCCTTTACTTTAAGCAAGATGTCATACTTAAAAACGCGTTTTACTCGAAATATGCTCGTTTGAAAATAGTCAAACGGGGCCAGCGATTGCTAAAACAGTTTTGAAAATAATTGACTGAAAGTTTTTGTGTAAGTTCTGTATAATAGTAGAAGTGTTTTAACCTGCAGATTTATCAATCACTGTTTTATTACAAAATTTACCGTCCCTTATATGAATATGATCATTGTTTTTTTAATCAATTTTATACAATAACTGAGATTAAGTGCTCTAGTTTTTGTAAAAAAGAAAATATCTCTTATCCTGGTGGTCATTTCAAAATTGAATAACATAGCAACACATTAGATTCAAAAAAATTGAAAATTTGTTCATAAGCCTTTGGTACAGAATGGGCCACGTTAATGTTATTTTTGTCAATTTTTACCTATTTTTTTCCTTTATTAGTAATAGTAATTTATTTTTCTCTTCTTAATTTTAGCCTATTTTTCTCAAAATGTACTAAACAAATCTAAATATAAGAAAAAAATCCCCATATCTCCATTTTTTTTTTTAAAAAAAAAGTCGTCGCAACCAGTCGGATACCTTAATCAATCACAAGTGAAACTACAAAAGGAAACCCTATAAAGCGAACTATCTAATCTCAATGTATAACTCTAAGTAAACCCGACTACGTGAATTAGATAAGGAGAACAAGTACTAATGAACCGATAACTAATTCTAATTTCATCTATCTTAGATCCTCAATCTAATAATTTAATCTCTTAGCAATTAGTTACTTAACTCGCGCTATATTTGTGAATGAAATATTCCAATATTCACACTTACGTAACACCGCTACAGCTCCCCGGCTCCTTCTATATTACATCTAAAAAACCTAGACTTTATATAATCAAACTAATTTGAATATCATGGTTTCTTCTTGAAAGGCTGTGAATTAATGTGAATGCTAGCCCCAAAGTTTCTCCAAGAAGATTAATAGAAAAATGACGCGTATAGATCCGTCATAGTTTGTAAATGTATAGTGCCTTCGCGGCAGGGGGGTACTCTAAATAGCCGTTGAGGCGCAAGTCCTCTCGTGAGGTTGGTGGAAAGGCAAGAAAGGTCGGAGGGTGTTCTCCTTCAGAATTGGGGCGGAACCGAGTCAAATTGTATTGTCACCTTCATGGTGCTCAAAGATAAGACTAACGACAGGTGTAAAAATCTAGCCCTTAGCCGCGATGAATTTCGTGGACCTTCTGATGTTACTGCCGATCAGGTGGCATAAGCAATAACAACGACGCATTTTCATCAAAAATAAAAATTTGAGTTACCAAGAATGTTTTGTTGATTTTATTGTCTGCAATAATTCCAAGATTGCAGCTCTTGTCAATGAGGATAAAACAAAATTTTTGGAAATCTCATCCTCCATGGTAAATTATTCTAACCCTTTGAGTTTTCGCAGTTACACATTCTAAAAAAGTTGATGAATTTAAATACCTTGGCGCAAAATTAATGATAAAAATAAACTAAAAGCAGAAATTCATAACAGAATCCATATGATTGATGCACTGGTGTAAGAGATTAAGAAAATTTCCTGATTTGATCGATTATCTCTATAACTATTGGACCGATTTTTATGAAATTTAATAGTAAATTCGAATAAATAAATTTCTTACAAGTTTTTCTTTTTAGTCAATGATGTAATCCCCCTCGATGGCAACAACCTTTTGCCATCTAGTGTGCAAATTTTCAATGCCGAATCGATAAAAATCAATTGGTTTTTCAGTAAAATATCTGGAGATGGCATTTTTCATATCATCCAAATTTTGAAATTTTTTTGTTTGTTAAGAAGTGTTGTATTGAACGGAATAAATGGAAATCCGTTGGTGCAATGTCTGGCGAGTATGGTGGGTGAGGCAATACCTCCCATTAATTTTTTCCAGCTTTTTTCTTGCGCCAGTGCGGTCTTGCATTATCGTGTTGCAAAATAACGCCTTTTCTATTGATAATCTCTGGATACTTTTAAATTAATGATTGATTTAGTCGATCTAATTGTTCACAATAAGGGTCTGCATTAACAGTTTTTCCAGGTTTAAGCACTTCAAAATGGATGATTCCACCAAACACACAAAAGCGTCCTTTTTGGATGTAAACCTGGCTTAGCAGTCCTTCGTGGTGGCTCATTCGGAGAGAGCCATTGTCTTTTGCGTTTTGGATTATCATACAGGACTCATTTTTTATCCACAGTGATTAAACGATCAAAAAACGGTTCTGTATTGTATCGTTGAAGCATTAAGTTGCACGTTGTAGATCGGTTAGCTCTGTATTCTTCAGACAGTTTATGTGGAACCCAAACACTTGCTCTGTTTGTTTTACCAATCTGTTGCAAATGTTCTTGGATGGTCGACCAAGGTTGGTTAAGAGCATTTGACAGTTCCTCGATTGTCTGACATGGATTTGTTTCCACTTGCACCCTTAATAACGTCATTGTCTGATCGATGCGAGTCGGAAAGATCGAAATTACCGGATCTGAACTTAGAAAATCACCTTTGGCATTTACGAACATCTAAGGCACTTGGATAAATATCGCAAATGTTTTTGGTAGCAACTGTTGCATTACTACCCTTGTGAAACTCCGAAATCATGCAATGGTGGATATGAATCTCTTCTGGTATTTGGCTAACCATTTCACTCAAAATGGGGAAAGAAAATTTAAGGTTTAAGTTTTCACAACTAAACAAGTCACTTTAACTTTGAAATGTCTCTGGCACGACTTTCAACTAAGCAATGAACTCATAAATGGTAAAGCATCATTGACATGCGCAAAAACGACATTACTTTTCGGTCCCCCTAATACATACATTGATGCAATACAAAACAAATAACCATTGATCAATTACAATGCTCACACATAATCGAATGTAACACTCGTTGGAGTTGGAAAGTATAAAACAATGATTGCAGAATAAACAAAAGAAATGAGTATAGAGGGTATGGCCCCCTCTTACAGCTACACAGGAATCGCAGCATAATGTCCTACTTGAAATACAGCAGTTTATCAGTTCTTGGGGCAATTGGTCCCACTCGTTCAGCAACGCTGTTTTCATTTTCTGCATGGTTATCGGAAAGAGGTTATAAGTTGCAATTGCCCTCCCCAGATTGTCCCAGACATGCTCTGTAGGGTTGAGGTCTGGAGACCTGGCTGGCCAATCCATACAGCGAATATCCTCACTCTCTAGAAATTCGTCAACCAGAAGAGCTCTATGTGGCCTCACGTTATTGTCCATTAAAATGAACTCGAGGTCACATGCACCCTGAAAAGGCGAACATAGGGCTCCAAGACCTCATCCCTATAGCTCACACCCGCCACAGAGCCTCTTTCAAAGACATGGAGAATTGTACGGCCATCCAACATGATGCCTACCAGACCATTCAACCTCCTCCACCATAATTGTCGATTTCGCGGACATCGGAGGGTAGGTAGTGGGTCCCTGGTTCTCTCCATATGAACGTACGGAGAGAATCGGTGTTTAGGCTGAAACGGGATTCATCAGTGAACAGAACGGTCACCTATTGACCCATACTCCAATCTCTCTATGCTGTCTGTACCATTCTAAACGGATTATCCTGTTCGTAGACGTGAGCGGGACGTAAATAGCAGGTCTTCTGGCAAACAACCCTCTCTCATGAAATATTTTTGAAACAGTCAGCCTTGATATACGGGATCCTGTGACAGCATACAAGTAACGAGATAGCTGAGAAGCTGTAGCCCCTCTGTTACGCCTCGCCATAATCGACAAATGGCGATCTTCTCTGGCCATCGTGGCTCTTGGATGACCTTTTCCAGGTTTTCTCTCGATGGATCGAGTATCCTGGAACTGTTTCCATAAGTTACACACAACACTGGACGTTAAATGGAACTCTCTTCAGATCTGGACAAGACATTGGTCTGCTTTTAGCCTCCCCAAAATTCGTCACATCATTCCATTTTCTAAACGTTGGTGGTTACTCATTTTTGCTGTTACAATTTGAATTGAACCGATTGTTTCAAAATAACACCAAGAAATTCGTCGAGGTGTGCGGGCGAACGAAATACGTCTTAACTTGCACGTGCTTATAAAACCTGTTTTTCAGCTGGCTCCGCCTACGCACACGTGTACGCTTATGTATTTGCCGTAAAAGATTTGCATTTTTAGCTAGAAGCAATGGTGTTTCATTCAGTTCAGTTCTTTTCATGCAATTCGATAAAATATGCAAATTCTCTTAATATATTTCATCAGTGTATAATTGTAACATTTATAGATAGTTCACCTCCCACCTTTTTGTTGCTCCAAATCCCAAATAAAGATATTAACTGTAACTGTAACCTCCCACCTTGTTTCTATGTATAACAAACGGTGACACCTACATAACCCTGAGAACTTGCATGAAAGCTTATACTGTTGTTTTTCTTCAGAGATGTATCTATAATTTTATTTGTTATCTGGATATTCTTATTTTACCAATCATTCAAAAATTATAACAGTAAGACTTGGAATTTGAAACGAATTCTCGCGTAAGACGTTTCTGGAGGATTTTTACCAATTTTATTCTTTAAATGAAAAAAAAAGAGACGTGGGAAGAAAGGAATGACAATTTCCTAGATGTAATGTAGAATTTAGAATATTCGGATTGGCTTATATTTCATTTTAAAAGTAATGTAAATGCTGAAAATAATTTCAATCAGATTTTGATGAAATTTTATATATTTTTAAGATGCAAATATGTTGAGAATAAAGTAGAAATAAATAAATAATGTTAACGTAATATTTGAAGCAATATTTATTTTCCTCTTTAAATTGAATTATGTGTTATCGACGAAAGAATATTTTTTTCAAATATAATGCAATTCCACTAAATTTACTTTTCACATGGACTGAGTAATTATATTTTTTTCAAGGAAATTTAAAAAGGTGGAAGGTCGTCTTTTCGAAATTCTCTGCAAGTGGAAGTGAAACCGTACTTTCATAACAGCTACGAGAAACTACCAGGGTGCCTTTAGAATTGGTATAATGATTGGTAAGCTTGAAGGGGGGGGGGCATAGTTTGACGAATGTGGTGCAAGAGTTTGAAATTGACAAAAGTGCTGTATCACAAGTTTGGAAAGTCTCTCAAAGAACAGACACAGTTCTAAGAATAACTAGTGGTGGTCGGCCCAGAAAAACAACAACAAATGACTATCGATATATCATTATATAGTAGGTGAAAAGAAGTGAGACCAGAGACCAACACTGTTCATCAGCTGAGTACGACAAACGGAAGACATTTGTGGCGGTTTACTTTCACCAGACACCTTCATAAAGGTCACTTATCCACCCACTTGAGAAAAGCATATCACTGACAGAAGCCTATCGTCGGCATGTATAATAGAGATGTAATGAACAAAACAATTGATATTTCATGGATGGAGTCCTATCTTAGTTATTCAGTCTGACAGACGATTCTCAACGGATTATATGGGGGAAAGACTCGTTTTCAGCCCACTAACATCAAAGAAAGAGACCGTTGGGGGGTGGTCTTGGAATACCAGTGTGAAGAGGTATTATGATGAATCAACGGACATGGTTCCACATTTTCGAAAGTGGGTTATTTACTAGATATCATTATTGTGACGAAGTTATCCTCCCTCACTTATGTTTATTTTGAGGTACCATTGATCCAGTCTTTGTTTTTATCGGTCCCAAACCACGGCCAGACCAATCTCATACTACTCATCCTCTTCTTTAAAATAAAGATGATATCAGTAGAATCAGTAGGGCGCACAAAAATTTTTCAAGGGGGGGAGTCCATGGTCCAAAGTCCCCCAACTCGTACCATACCTCAAGACAACACTAATGGATTCTTCTGACTTTGTTAACAAAAAAACAGTAAAAAATAAATTATTGAATTAATAATTAGCATCAATTAATAAAATAAATTTTTAATTACAGTATTTAATTAAATTTTACGTTATACATATATAGGATTATCATCAATCGAAAAAAAAACTCAAGGGCTTTGGGGGTTGTCCAGACCCCCAGGACACCCCCCTTGTGTGCGCCACTGAGTAGAATGCATTAATCTGTGTGTTCTCCTGATTTAAATTCCATAGAACAGTGATTCTTAAACTTTCGATCGCCACGGTCCCCTTTATGAAAGAGCGATTCATCGCGGATCTCTAACTCTCTGAACACCCCACTCTAATTCCCAATACATGACTGGCTGAGTTAAGGGGTCCTCGATTTTCCTAAGACTACCTTTTCTACTTATACAGACTTATGACGTTGTATTTAATGGCTATGTGGTTTCAAACATTAAAAAACTCAATTAACGTTCTTGATCGAAATACATGCTTTAGAAGAGTTTTTTCATTGGAGACAATTAAGTGATCTAGTCAAAGATGGCACATCTTTCAACCTTTCCACGAGGCATTTCGGAGTTTGTAAAAAAAGGTAAATCTTAACGTTAAGATATCAGACTACCTTAAAATTGTGAATTTTGCCAAAAATTGACAAATTGTTTTTATGATTTTATTTTATAGGCTATCTTATTAACTTTATAAAAATACCAAGTTTATTATTTTCCGTTCACTAAAACAAAAACTACAAGTGTTTTAGTAAAAGCAGATGCCATTACTTTAACCAAGATGTCCTACTTTAAAACGCGTTTTACTCGAAAGGTGTTTCTTTGAAAAGGCTCAAATGGGGACAGTGATTGCTGAAAAAGTTTTAAAAGTAATTAACTGAAAGTTTTTGTGTACAATCTGTGTAATAGTAGAAGTGTTTTAACCTTCAGAATTATCAATCACTGTTTTATGACAAAATTTACAGTCCTTTATAATCACTGTTATTTTAAACAATTTCATATTTTTCCTAAGAAAAAGTACTCTAGTTTTGCAAAAATTAAAATCTCTCTTATCCTAAAGGTCATTTCAAAAATGAATAACATAGCAACACATCAGAATTGAAAAATTATTTATAAACTTTTGGTACAGAATGGGCCACGTTTATGTAATTTTTTTGTAAATTTTTACCCATTTTTTCCCATTTTAGCAATAATAATTTCTTTTTCTTTTCTTAATTTTAGTATATTTTTCTTAAAATGTACTAAGCAACTTTAAAAACAAGAACAAAAATCCCAATATCTCCACTTGAAAAAAAATTGTCGCAAGTAGTCGGATACCTTAAATGAGAAACCTTCTTGCACCCTCTAGAAAGGTGCTTGGGACCCAAGGAGGTTTGCGGATCACAATTTAAGAACCACTATCATAGAACATGAACACGATTATTTTGCGAGAGTCTAGCATTACGGTTACAGTCGCATCTTTCGCCAGGCAAATGGCAACCGAAACTGAGGAAATTTACCTCAAAAATTGTTGGATAATCCGGTGTTAAACAGGAACAGATGGTGCCACGCAATCCTTGCAGTTAGGAGAGGCAAGAGACAGTTACTAGCGGACTTTTGGTTTATTGATCTACCTCTTGGGCATTCAGAGTTTGTACCAACGCAATTCTATCAACGTAACCTATTTGCTGTTTTGTTCCATACTGTACTTATTTATTTTTAAATCAACCTTTTTTCTATATTTCAGAATATTTTTTTCTTATTCGAAAGTTAATTCATTACTCCTTTTTTTATATCGTATACTTGTGTTATTAAGAAGTCTTTGGAAATGTTATTGTTTTCGTTTTTGGGTAAGTCTTTGACGATTTGTATTTTTAGAAGGCGAAGAAAAGTTTACCAAAGCCTCATGACAACTCATTGATCACTTCAAGCCGTTTTACCCTTATATTCCTATTAGTATTCGTTTCAGCAAGTTTGTATTGTTAGTGGTAAGGTTTTGGTGGCTTTTTTGCCCCATTATCCAGTTAATGAGCCCCTTTAGCAGTCCTATTGGGTAACGCTTTTACTCCTATTCTTTTCATTATCTCAGAAAGTGTCCTTGAGGATTTGTTTTCACCATCATTTACTATCCAAATGATGACTTCTATAATAATAGTGTGACGTTTAAGGGCAACTTATGTATTTCTACCTATACCGCACTCACATTAGTGTTATTCTAAAATTCGTCTGAAACTTTTAACTAAAAAGTCTGATTCTTTGATGTGTTTGTAGATCCATATAAACAAATATGAATGAGCTCATTTCTAAAAACTAAAAATTATAATTTAAAATACCGTAAAATTCGGCATATAACGCGCACTTTTAAGACAAAAAACAAGTTTTATCAACAACAAAAAAATTTAAGTTAATTCCCCTACTTAGATCAACATAAAAAACTTATTTTAGTTATTTTTTATTAAATAGTTACAATTAACATAAATATGTTTATGTATGTGATAGAATCACGACATTAAGTGGTAATTAATTTTTATTAATTATGATTAAAATATCGTATTGCCATCCAAAACAATCGTGTATATAAAATTTCAATTCAACTGAATGTTTTGAAACGAGAGGAAAAAAAAATCTTTTAAAGTTTTGACCCAAGTCTCTAAAAATGAAGCCAACGTGTCTGTATCTGTAATTCTTAAATAATTAATTTCAGTCGATTAATTTTAATTAATTATAATTAAATTATCGTATTGTTACCCAAAATAATAGTGTATAGAAAATTTCAGCTCAAATGAGCGCTTTAAAATGTGAGGAAAAAAAACTTTTCAACTTTTGACACAAGTAGCCAAAAATAATGCTAATGTGGCTGTATTTGTAATTCTTTGAAAAATTAGTTTGAATTATAATTAGTTTTTATTAATTACAATTAAATTACTGTATTGTCATCCAAAATAATCGTGTATATAAAATTTCAACTCAATTGAGTACTTTAAAACGCATTTTATTAACGACTGAAAATTTGAACGAGATAAATATATATATAAATATGGAGAGTGTGTGAACTAATAGTAGAAATTGAATAAGATAAAAATTTAGGGGTGTTCGTTAAACGCGGGGTATAAAAATGTTTTCTTTAAAGTTAAAAAAAAGATGAACATAAAAAAATAAACTCCTGCATAGATCAAGATACTATTTATTTAAAATAAATGACATATCTTTTGAACTTCGAGAGTTGTAGTGCAAGAAATATGCTATTTTTCAAAAGCCAGGGATAATACCTCGAACAAATGACTTCAAAACATAAGAGCATTTCATACATATATATTTCAGGTTTCTTCGTACAAAAGGAGAGGCGCGTTATACGCCGGATTTTACGATACTCAAAGAAAACTAAACCTAAAGTACTATAAATCTCCATTTTTTTTTTTTTTTTTACGTATTTGTAAAAACTATTTTCTTAATTTAATTTCTCAGCAAAATTCGTTCAGTTTTAATAAAACTTTTATATTTCCTTTTAAATTTGTTATATTACTGTCACTTGTGTTTTACAGCTGTTGTAGTAATGTTCAAATGCATTTAAGATAATAAGAGTATTATCGGTATCTACAATCTCAACGTTGAGCCTCGGTGTATTTTATATTGTCAACATCATAATTCCCCACCTATTTTTCTTCCATTGAACTTTACCACGAGTTATTTTACGAATAAAGTAGCATTTAAAGCAATTACAGAGATTAATACCAGTAAATAAACTCAAAAAGCCAATAACACCGCTCCAAGGAAAGATAACTTTGAAAAGACATTGCAACATTTAGCAAATCTATGCGTTGTATACCCTCAAGAAACGAAAAACCACAAAACTACATTAAAACCTTATGCATTATACAAGAGATTGTAGAAATACCACTAATTACAAAGAAGATGCGAAAGGTAATGCTTAAAATGATTAGTGTATTCGAAGCTGCATTTCTCGAAGTTTTATCAATTTAATACTACAGGTATGATTCATGTTGCAAAATGATTGCACCGTGATAAGAATTACGGTCACAATTTTTTTAATACATTTCTCCTCTTACAATAGACATTGTAATCAAATTTTCTGATTATATACACCAGTTGTCTTCAAACTTTATCGCCTCACAGAACCCTTAAGACCCGGGGTAAGCATTACGTCGATCGCGATCGACCGGTGGACTACCAAGACATTTTGAGGTGACCACGCCTGAAACTTTTACCAGTTAGTAATTATATATGGAAAATTCAAGATTGGCTGACAGTACGCAGACAAAGCCTTATACTGACTATAACAACAAAAACTAACTTTAAATAAAAATGTTTTATTTTTTTTAATGTATTTTGAATTGTTTCATAATAAATGTATTATTTGATGTAATGATATTGGTGGCTATTATTATTAAGTTTTTGTCTTGCGTTTTGATTTAAACGCGGTTTTAAAAGTGTTGTTTTTTATTTTAGTTTTGTAGGTAAGTACATATATTACGTACTTACTATTAAGTTATAATAATAACCTTTTCCTTATCTCTCCCCACCTACGACATTGGGCAGTAGCGTATACAAGAATTTTTAAAGGGAAGGGGGTCGAGGTTTTTTTTTGAAGGTCTACCATTCTCGGGTATCATATCCCAATACGCAGCCAAAATTTTTTTTTATTTTGTCGATTGTCAGGAACAAAAAGCAACACAAAAAAAATTACTGAATAAATAATTAACAATAATAAATAAAAAAATTACTGATATCAAATATTTAATTACATTTTACATACTATTTACATGGGACTATAATGAATCGAAAAAAATGAAGGGTTGTGAGGGAGGGTTCGGATCCGTGGACCCCTCCGCCACCCTTGTGTGCGCCTGGGACACTGGGTGGACCGCAACTCCTTGAAAAAATTAGAAGTAGCCCGCACCCTGTAAAAGTCTGCCCACCCCTGCTTAAGACCATAAGGCGTTTCCATGGAACCCAACCATGTTTTGAGGAAAATAGCTTGAAATAATATTTATAGATCATCCAGTTATAGGCACTTTAAATAAAGAAAAACTGTTTTTTATCAAAATTTTTCAGCATAATATTAATGCATTTTACTGATTAATAGCATTAATTCGTGTTCATGGTGTTATCTACCTTTGTACTATATTTAGCAGCTGGGATATGCGATTGCATTCCTTTACATAAACTGTAATACTCCGACAATTACTAAGACACGTTAAATATTTTTAACTTGCGTATATTATTCAGAAAGGCATAAAAATAATTATAACTGTGTAAGGAACTTTTCCATATTCCCCAAATATGCAATGACCTTGGTGGTAAGTACTTTAAATACGACAGCAACACAAACTTCGCTGTAAAGGTATGACTATCATTACTGGATATTGAGAAAGGTATAAATAAATTGGTCATTCGGTACGAAAATATCTTAGAGGCAAACTATGTAAACAAATATTTCAAGAATTGATCTTTCATGCAAAAATAAAATCGTCTTGGAAATAACTATTTTGATCTACTTTTAAGCAAACGGGCAGGAGCTTCTGACACGCGTTCATTTTAGTGCGTAGAATTTAATAAATAGTACATATAATACAGCTACAATAACTTATGAAAATTTTGTGTTATTTCTGCAATGATTTTGAATAAAAATGAACTCTTCTTTTGACAGCTTTGTGAAGATAGCTCTACATAATATTTATGCCCGTCCCTAAAACCTTATTAGCTAGTATATCAACAAATTCAAATTTTAAATAGCTGCTTTAAAAAAAGCTTGATATCAAAATCAAGTAATATGCAAGAAAAAGGGTTAGAGAACACTTTATTTACTATCTTTAATGCGCTAAAAATATATAGAACGAAACCTTGATCTACTTCAAATCCTGCGTCAGTTAAATCATTAAGCATTTTACTTATCAGAGAGCTTTCAGATAAAAAAAAAGGTCTTAAATTTTAAAAGTAAAACTTCTCCAGTAAACACTTGAAGTAACATACTGCATATGAAAGTTTAGTTAAAAATAACATCTTCAGCAGAAAACTTAAAAGTGCCGAGAGAGAGAAAGAAAATTGACTTGATTTGCTATTAATAAGAGAACGATCTCTTGAAAATCTGCTTCTTAAATTTTTGAATTTATCAACTCTAAAGAGCTGGTTTAAAATAACATCTTTAGAGCAAAACATTATAAGTGGAGTGCATGATATTGCAAATTTAAATTTAGGGTCCTAGTAAAACACATGTACTACAAATTACGATACAGTATATTCATATATGTGGGGGCTGATTATTTTCCAGGTTAGCCAGCTGTAACATTCGCTTTAATTTGCCTGTGATAACGAGATAATAAATCCAAGACGAGAACTGTACGGTCGAACCACTAGAAGATGCTTCAGTTTGTTTTCGTTTAATTATTTATCAGAATTGTGGGGATAATATTTGGATCTATTGCATAATCTTTCAACTAGTTAAGAATAACCCCATATATATAAGGATATTGTTTTGGGAATATTTATCCAGGTAGTGAACATTGCTTTGAAGTATATGGTTCCAGTATTGTTTATTTTTATTGATAAATTTGACTTTTACAGCATTTCCATTGTGAGCATCGTATTAAATTTGTGTTTGTTGTACCTCCTAGACATAAACTCAATTTTAAAAGATAATTACTTGTACTTTTTGGAACGTTGCTTATACTTTTTGTATAACATTTATGTTTCTTTTTATTTATATTTATTAATTTAAAAAATTATGCGATTTTTAAAATCTTCATGACTTAAAGAAATACCTTCTTAAATTACTCCCATGAAATGTAGGTAAAAAAAATTAATCACATATTAAAAGTATTCCGATAGTTTTTATTTCATTTTCTAGAAATGAGCTTCCTAGCATATGAAATTAACTTTAAGAAACCGACTTAAAGGCTCTTTTATATGTTGAATACGTGAAAGAATTGCCAATCGTTTGGATTTTCTTCCTTCCTCAAATCTAGAACATTGTATTATGTTCCATGGGATGAAACGCATCCGAAATAGTAAAATAATCGTAGAAATTTCTTTCTCAATTATATTTTTCCTTTATTTTGTAAATATTTAAAAATATTTTCCTAAAAAGTTTAAATAAAAACTTAGCAACGAATCCTTTAAATAGGCTGAAAAATATTCGAAAATATAAATTCCGGAGAAACCTTTATTATTTTTTTAATCCTTCGAAAGGTAGAAAATCCACAGGATTTACATTATGTTTACTAATTGACATAAAGCGATCTTAAACTAAATTTCCCCTCAAACTACCTCATTTAATAATTCAAGATACTGCGTAAATGTATTCAGAAATTCTACTTAAAGCATAGTTTCTATCACCGTAATGGGAATTAAAATAACGATATTTGTTATTGCCCAAATATCTTTATGCAGTTGTTGCTGAAACCGAACTAACCTAATAAAAATGTCCTCAAACATGCTTCATATTCAATATTTTAAGCCATTTTGAGCTGGCTCTTCCTTGTGAAAATAACATTTTTCTTCGTCTTGATGGGTAGTAGAGAGACATAAAAGGTTATGCACGTGGATGTCCTTTGAATTTAGAACAACTATGTTTTTAAGTAAATTTAAGGCAAAATAAAGCAGTTGAGAATATTCTATTGACTTACATGTCTCGATCAAGAAAGGTAACATTGACTAAGATTGACGCATTAGCAATTTTATTCAAGCTTCGTTGGTTCACATTATCCTTCCCAAGCAATGACTGAAGAGGAAGAACCATCAGAGCTAAATATTCCATCAAAGTCCTGATGTATTCACCAATTCAAATTCAGTACCTGAAGCTTTCTGCAGTTTCATGTCAACTAAGTGCTCTTCCCATAAAAACCATTTACGTCTTCTCCCTTCACTCTTTAGCTACAGATTATGAAACGTTCTATAATTTATGTTCCATGGGACCGCGTTCCAGTTACAAAATGTACTAAAAAGATTCGAAAAAAAAAAAGAAAGAATCTTCTCCGTTGGATAGCAAAACCTTTCTAGCGTGGCAAAACGGTTGCCAGCAACCCAAGGCAAAACTTTAACGATATTTTTCGAAGGCGAACATTCCGTAGTCGAAAAAACATCTTGGAAATGTTCTTTATGGCTGCTTTTACGTCCGTAGGTACGTAAAATGCATCTCGAATAGGCCTTTTTCGTAAATATCAGGAGACATTATTAAAATGAACAGCGCGGTGAGCTTGCTGTTCCGATTGTAAATATGTTGGAGACGTGCGTCAGATGGTATGTTAAAAAACTAAAAAGAACGAAACATGTAAGATAAAATCTTGAACATGCAGAGGTTAGATAGAAAATATGTTCTGAAGTGAGAGAAAGTTCTTTTTTATTTTTTGGTCTGGGGGCGTAATTTCAGTGGGTTGTTTCTGTCAGATATTGCGAACCACTAGAGTTGGTATATTTTTTTATGGTAACGGGTTTCTTTAGGATTGCAGGTGAAAAAAAATCAACAATACGCATGAAATAACTGTAGAAAATGTAAAATTATTAACTTTTTACAGAATTCTTATGTAAAAACCCGAATAATATAATCATTCATTTGAAATATAAAATGAAACGAGTATTAAAAACACAGGATTTTTAATAGCGATTTTTTTATTGGTAAATTTACAATCCATAAAAATATTGCTTTTATAAAAGATAATTTAATAAAACTGTGAGGTAATTAACGACTATACGGTTTAGGCTTTTAAGGTATCCGACTACCCTAAAATTGTGAATTTTACCGAAATTGACAATTTTTTTCATGATTTTATTTTATGATCCATCTTATTACCTTTATAAAAATACCAAGGTTATTATTTTTTGTTCACTAGAAAAAAAACTACAAGTGTTTTAGTAAAAGCAGATGTCATTACTTTAAGCAAGATGTCATACTTTAAAACACGTTTTACTCGAAATGTATTTTTTTTAAATGCTCAAACGGGGCCAGCGATTGCTCAAAAAGTTTTGAAAATAACTAACTGAAATTTTCTGTATGCTCTGTATAATAGAAGAAGAATTTTAACCTTCAGATTTATCCCTCACTGTTTTATTACAAAATTTACAGTCCCTTGTGTTAATATAATGAGTGTTTTATAAGCAATTTCATATAACTAAGATAAAGTGCTCTAGTTTTTGTAAAAATTAAAATATCTCTTATCCTGAAGAAAATCATTTTAAAAATGTATAACATAGCAACACATCAGAATTGAAAAATTGAAAATTAGTGCATAAACTTTTGGTACAGAAGGGGCCGCGTTTATGTTATTTTTTGTCAATTTTTACCAATTTTTCCCCATTTTAAAAATAATAATTTCTTTTCTCTCTTCTTAATTTTAGCATATTTTCCTTAAAATGTTCTAAAAAAATCTAAAAACAACAAAAAAAAATCCCCATATCTCCATTTTTAAAAAAAAAAAATGGTGTCGCAGTAGTCGGATACCTTAATTCAAATTAATTTATTTTATCTACTAGTTTCTACTGCGTTGCTATAGTAACATAACAATCAAGATTAAAAGAGCTCACGTTGTTGAAAACTTTTACATAGCCTTTAATTTAAGTATTTTTTGACATTTTAAGAGGTTTCTACAGTAATCAGATGATTACTTTTATATAAACAGTTTTACATACCTTTTTCGACATTTTGTTCTATTTATCTACTCTAGTATACGTACTTTATAAAAAACACTAAAACACTAAAAATCTTATCTTAAAAAAATTTAATTTTTAAAGGGCATTGTACAAATATATATTTTTTCCCATGAAGAGTTCAATAGCATTGCATTTAATTTTAGAACATAGTATTTATTAGCAATTATTTGTTAAAATTTTTTGGCTAAGTACCCCCTGGTTTAATTAAACTATTTTTTTCATTAATGTTACTTTAAAGGAAATTAAAACAGAATTTTACATATTTTCTGTTGTTTAAAATAATTTAATTATTTTAAAAACTATTTTATTTCTTATTTTTTCAGCTAATATAGCATTTTTAGATGTAAATATAAAATATCAACAAAAATGAATATAAATTACCGAATTCACATCCAAATGATTTTTATATAAATATAATAACTGGTGTTTGAGTATAAATCATAAATTTTAATCATATATTGATTACAATTTATCCTATAATTATTACAGGGTACTTGATGTATTATATTTTTAATTAACTGGTATTTACGTATTATACACTCGACCATTTTCGTTAAATTAAAACATGTTGCCAAATGCCACGATATACAGCGATTATTGGAAAACCGTTCCCGTGCATGTTAGAACACAATAATAGTAATGATGGTAGCATTTGGCGACACTTTTTAAATTGACGATGTTTTTTGAGATGGCGAAATTGGTTGACGGTATAATACGTAAATAAGAAATCAATTTAAAAACAAGTAATATAAAAAAAATTTAAGCCAATTCCTACTTTGAATGGATGAATAGAAAGTATTTTATTAACGATTGAAAATTTGAACAATATATATATTTTTAAGGAGAGAGTAAACTAATAGTACGGATTGAAAAAAGAGCATGATTTACCTGCATTGTTGCAACAATGAATACCCGGTTTAGCAAGCTTGCTGAAAAACCGATTTTCGATGGCAACTTTTGTCATTGTTTTGACAGTTACATTATTACAACAATCTAGATAAGTCTAAGTTGGCGTCGAAAACCGGTAATTAATTTAATTAAATTTAATTAACCGGTAATTAATGAATATTTGAAAACTGTATTAACTTCGAGTGTCATCTACTACAAGTTTAAAAAAATTTACTTAACTTGATCGGATAAATAGAAAGATATTTATTAACGATTGAAAATTTGAACAAGATAAATATAAATATATACATATATACAGTCGACTCTCGTTAATTCAAACTTTCGATAAAACGAACCTCTCTAATTCGAAGTATATGCTCAGCCCCTAGAAAAACTCTTATTTCGAAATAAAACAATACCTTTTGGTATACTCAATATTTCGAAGTAAAATCTGTGGCTGGCTGGACTACAACACGCAATAACTCGAAGTTACCTTATAAAACTGTCGACAATTCGAACACTTATTATCTAGAGTCCTGTAGCAAATAGGTTGGAGTTTGCATGTTTTGTGTTGTATTGTCTCTGCATGTCTCCCCTGTAACATAGCCTCTTTGATGACCGTCTGTCTGTTACCCCTTTTTTTGTGTTCCCCGGTTCCTTAGGCGAAGATTGAGTTTTTTGCGTAAGACTGACATAACGATTTATGGCTCATCTGTGTGATTTGTAGAATGTGGCATCAAATAGGACATGGGCTGGACTGAATCCTGCCTTGAAGAACCAATAGTGTTGGGGACAGTATCTGAGGGAACCGGGTGCAAACGATTTTATTTCGAATGAGGAATGGAAGAGATTTGGTGGGGCGAAGAAAGAGTTCCGTTCGAGAATTACTATATATAAATGTATTATTTTAATACATGACTTTAACTTCTGTATGATGTTTATACTGTGTATAATATGTAATTTTTAAAACTATATGTGCAATTGTTGTTTTATTGCATACTTTAAAATTTAAAAGTGTTAGAAAAAAAAACTCGGGAGTTTTTTCTTACTTTCCTGATAATTCGAAGTTTTTCATTGATCCCTTAAACTTCGAATTATCGAGAGTCGACTGTATTACTAATCAGTGTACCATCTTCACGGGACCTTAGAAATCTTCATTGTATCCTATTGGTCAGCAGCAGATAATAATCGTACACGTGTATGTGCTTAGAATATTCCATTTTCATCTTTTCTTCTTCTTTCGGGCAAGGCATGAGATCTCAGAAGTGGTCCTTCATATTTCCATTTCCTTTCGGATTCGCAAACCCCTTCCCTTCCCAGCAGAGATGGAACCCTGATAATAATACTCACGAGAAACATCATCTGGTCGTCTGAGGGTGGAGTAGATATGGCTTTCTTTATCTTCCAGAGTTCTAGAGAACATCTGTTTTCTTTTTTGATAGTGCTTCCTTGGGGATTGGTGGATGGCTATATTACAAGCACGGACAAGATAGTGGAGATTTATGTATGCAGCAGAGTTTGTGACATGAGCTTCGAGTGGATCTATTATACGGTGACCCCTTAGTTACACACGTGTCGATGTAGGAGATCAGCAACAAAAATGTACAAGCGGAAGAGGTTGTGTGATATTCTGTCTTATTTTTGTTGTTTCCGTTAGTATACTTTTATTCTGCTTCATCTATTCTGTTTTTCCAGCTAGTTACACTCGCTACTTAAAGTTGTTTATACAAGTAGGCCAAGAACTGAAGTAGCTGAATCTTTTTGTTTCATGCATTATGCAGGATAAAAGAAATAATAGATTTGAAATTAGTAGCAGTACTATTTTTAATAGTTGATGCGAATTTAATATATGCAAAATTAACATATTATATGTTAAATTATAGATTGTTAGCTAGCGAATACCACGGTAGCCTAGTGGTCAAGGTCACGGTTTCGAGTTCAGCCTTGTACCTTTAAAGACCCCCCACGTAGAAGAGGGGGGGGGTGATGCAATTTAAATCTGTCGAGACTCAAAGATTTCCAGTTGGCATGGTGTGATTGTTAAGGGAGGATGTGCCAGCTCGGGTGTCATTCTTGTCACTTGACCATGGTCAAAATTTCGAGGTCACCTCACGAACTTGAGGACTTTGAGCTTAGATACAACAGCCCGTTCGAGAAAGAATTAAAACTCGAAAAAAAAGTGTAGAATAAGGTACCTTTTCCCTGTTTTTTTAAAAAGAAAATGCAGTGTACCCACAAGCGAAGCGTTTAAATTACGGTATCAGATACAAATACTGAATTTAGATTGTTCTTTATTTCCTGTTAGAATTTATGCACATAAATTTTTAAATTTTAAAATACTTCATTTAGACTCCTCTTTATAAACAAATTTATTCCAAAATATCTCCAATTTGGCAGCTGTTTGGCGAAGAAAAGGGGCGTTGATGATAATTAGAGATGACAAGATAGGGGCGGGCTGTTTAATGAGTGCATGTTGTGCTCCTTAGGGTGTAATTTGAAATTGAGCAAATTTATGCAAATTCACACCTGTGATAATTAGTGATAAAAAACGGTAATTATTTCTGGGCTGGTAGCGAATTTCACGCTAATGGATTTCTGAATAATAGTCTAATGCTGTAATGTGCAGAGAAATTAGTAGAAAACGTTTGGCAGATCTCATCTAGAGTTTATAAACATTGAAAATGAAATACTTTCGTCTGCTTAGCAACAGAGTGTAAGAAAATGAATGGTTTTAGTTTACTCTTTAAAAACTTTCGTTATGCTATTAGAAAAATCAAAAAATATCAGTTCAACTCGTTTGAAAATTCACAAATAAATGATTTAGATTAGTATAGTACATTTTTCAGTTCCTACTATTAGCGCTCTCTCTCTCTCTGTATATATATATATATATATACAATCGACTCTCGATAATTCGAAGTTGGAGGGAACAATGTAAAACTTCGAATTATCAAGAAGGGAAGGAAGAAACTCCCAAAATACAGTAAGAGAAATTTTTTCCCAACACATTTAAATTTGAAACTATGTAATAAAACAACAATTGTACATATGAATAAAATTGTTTTAGTATTTTTAAAAAGTACATATACAGTTGGGACGGATCTATACGGTCTTTTACTATATAACCTCTTCTATTTTTCTTAAAGCAATTTATTTATTTCAACCAATCTTCACCGAGAGCCAGGCGTGATTTATGTAAATAAGATATATTATATAAGTTCGGTTTTCGCGAGTTGGGAAGCGAAGTAAAAGGAAGAGAGAAGTCAAGTGAATTAAAGATCGAAAAGTCGACACGAAGTTGTTGACAAATATAGCTAGCCTGATACGTGTGGATGTACGCGAAGAGAAACGGATTGAAAATAGTGAAGTTCATTATTACTGAGTGTGGAGTCTTCACCAATTCTTCCAGCCATTAAAAGGGTCGAAGTCGTCACGAAGGAACCGCCGCTATAAAATATATAAGGGCAGTGACTTAGAGTAAGAAATTAAGATTATTCGCGTGTGGTGTAGTCGTAATTGTGCGCGCTTAAGATTTCCTAGATTCAGTTGGAAAAAAAAAATTCTGTATATTCCGCTAGTATTGATACCCCACTTTATTACTCCACTCTCAATTATTTATCTTAACTTTATTTGTGTTGTGTCTAAAAGTATTTACTGATAAGCATCAATAAATTTGTTTGAATTGCAATTATGTCTTTTGATCATTTAAGTCTGCCTACACATCCAGCAGGATTTTCAGATAGACAGGAAGGGGTGGCTACAGGTCATCACACAGTACAGTATAAATATTATACGGAATTTAAAAGTCCTGCATTAACAGAATACATTCAATATATTCATGCACAATCCAACGCATTTGTTCTTCACAATAGCGGACAATCCTTTCTGAATACATGAATAGCAAGATCACGTCTTAAGCGAAAGATATGGACAGCTAACAACAGGTGTGGATGGCCTATTGCCCACTTGAAGAAGGAAAGCAATAAAATTGTCTTTTTGCCTGAGGAGCCAGAAACACAAAGAAGGAGGAGCAGACAGATGGTCATCAAAGGGGCTATGTTACAGGGGAGACACGCAGAGACTATGAAACGCAAAACTTGTAAGTTCCAACCTGTTTGCTACAGGACTGTACATGACACTGAGTGTTCGAATAGTCCAGAGTTTTTTAAGATAACTTCGAATTATTGCGTGTTGTAGTCTTCCCAGTCACAGATTTTACTTCGAAATATTGAGTGTACCAAAATGCATTGTTTTAGCTCGAAATATCAAGAGTTTTTCTAGGAAATGAGCATATACTTCGAATTTTTGAGAGGTTCGTATTATCGAAAGTTTGAATTATCGAGAGTCGATTGTATTTATCTGAAGACGTTAAACGTGCAATGAGTGAGTGAATGAATATGAACGTCACGCTGTTCAGTCACTCAAGAGTTTTTGGCGACAGACCTCGAGATTTTGAACAATGGTCAAGTGACGAGGACGACGCCTGAGCTGCCCCCCCCTTCTAACTACCACACTAAACCACTCCAACAGGAGGACGTTTCAGTTCTTGACAGATTCAACGTGCATCGCTCCCCTACACAGCTGGTCTTCAGCGGTACTAGGCTCGAACTCATGATACGCCGACCACTAGACTACCGTTAAACGTGTAAGTAGTATGTCTTTATTGAAGTAGGTCATGCGTGCGATTTGTTTTGAGCAATGCTGACCAAGTGTTCATGAAAATAACCCTTTGAATATCAGAGTTGCATCTTCAATGAAACCAGAGTTAGAGCTCAAGTTTTATACTTAAACATGACCGCTTCCGAAAATTCCCTAAAATGCCTCAAACCCAACACCCCCACTGAAATAAATAATGCAAAAACCAAGTGTCACTTCTAAGAGAGCAATTTAAAGCGAAGTGCAATAAATCCACTTTCATTTTCCCGTCCGCAATGACAAGAAAATTTCAGTTTCAAGTTCAGTAAATTTCCCAATCTAAAAATTGGTATTATTATCTGATATGTAGATCAAACCTCCCCTTTCCCCCTTGACAAAAAAAAAAAAAAAAAAAAATGTGAAAGATAAAATAATTCTTCTGAAACTTCTTTCTTTTCATGCCGGAAACTTTTGCTCTCGTGATTTATTCCTTCCCGCTTTTGATTCAGAGATATATATTCCGCTAAAGTGTTCACTTTCGCTTTTATCAATTCATTGATAAGTGATGGTTCGGAGACTCAATTTAATCCAGTTTCCAGTAAGTAGTTGGAGAAAAAAATACTTTAAAAGTCATTCGTTTCCATCAGCTTGACCTTTGAAAGGTCGTTAAAAATGGCACACATAATTTCAGTAGCATTATTCTCAAAAAGATTTAATTTCAAACAAATGCGATTATTTTTGTTTATTTAGAGAAAGCGTATATTTCGTTAAGGTATCCGACTACCCAAAAATCGTGAATTTTGCTGAAATTTGACAATTTTTTTATGATTTTATTTCACAGGCCCATCTTATTATCTTTATAAAAATCCCAAGTTAATTTTTCGTTCACTAGAACAAAAACAAGTGTTTTAGTAAAAGCAGACGCCAAAACAAAGAATCCCCATATCTCCATTTTTTTTAAAAAAAAGTTGTTGCAAGAGTAGTCGGATACCTTAATAAAGAAATTCGTTCGGGATGCGTTAAGTAAGTCAGTATTTACAAACATACTTTGGCAACACGAGGGTTATTGGTGACGGATCTTGTGATGTTAAGCCGCGTTCAAGTGAAGAGAATGACGCATTGAACGGTACCCCACTTCCCCACCGCACCAACAGGAGGACTTTGACGAATCAGAGCTCGGACCCGTGACTCGACAAAGTCTCCTTTCACCAGGATTCGATTCCATTACTCGATATAAACAACACCGGACACTATGTGCGATTATATTGTTATGTCTGAATTTTTGTTTCTTATGCCATCTGATCTCGAATGCGTCAGATCCAGGCCCACGAAATTCATTAAGGCAAGAGGCTGGATGTGCGCCTATCGTTGGCTGTAGGCTTGAGCACCACAAAAGTGACAGTACGATTTAGCTCGGTTCCACCCCAATTTTGAGGGAGAACACCCTCAGAGGAGGTAAAGGCATCCCACCTTTCTTCCCCTTCCACCAACCTCACGAGAGGACTTGCTACTCGACGGCTATTTAAAGTGCCCCTACCGCAAAGGGGCGCTATTCGTTTACAAACATCCATGCCTTTTTCGGGATTCGATCCCTGGCCCTACGGCACAGTTGTCAGCATCGCTAACCACTATTTCCGGATGGGACGACTTTCCTAATTCATACTTTCGATCATACGAACTTCTCTTTAATTCGAAGTATATGCTCAGCCACTATAAAACTTCTTGATAATTCGAACTAAAACAATACGTTTTGATACACTCATTATTTCAAAGTAAAATCTGTGGCTGGCCAGATTACAACACGAAATAATTCAAAGTTATTTTATAACACTCTCGACTCAATTCGAACACTTACTATCTAGAGTCCTGTAGCAAACAGGTTGGAGCTCACGTTTTGTGTTGTATCGTCTCTGCGTGTCTCAACTGTGTGTCCTGTCAAGCCCTGTGATGACCATCTCTTTGTGACGCTTCTTTGTGTGCCCCGTTTTCTCAGGCGAAAAGACACTTTTATTGCTTTCCTACTTCAAATGCCCAATTCTGGTCACAATTGTTGTCAGCCATCTATGTCTTTTGTTTAACGCGTGGTCTTCCTACACATGTATTCAGATAGGAGGATCCCCTATTGTGAAGAAGAGATGCGTAGGATTGTGTATTTTGCGTCGGACTGACATAACGATTTATGGCTCATCTGTGTGATTTATAGAATGTGGCACCAAATAGGTACGGGCCGGACTGGACCCTGCCTTGAAGAACCAATAGTGTCGGGGGCAGTGTTCTGAGGAAACCAGGTGGGAAACGACTTTATTTCTAATGATGAATGCAAGAGATTTGGTGGGGCTTGAAAGAGTCCTGTGTTCGCGAATTATTATATAAATATATTCTTTTAATACAGGACTTATAACTTCTGTATGTTTTATACTGTATTATATGCACTTTATAAGAAATACTTTAGAGTAATTTTATACATATGTTCAATTGCTGTTTTATTACATAGTTTAAAATTTAAATGTGTTAGAAAAAACTTTCACTTCGTGTATTTTGGAATTTTTTTCTTACCCTCTTGATAATTCGAACTTTTTCATTAATCCCTCCAACTTCAAATTATCGAGAATAGGACTGAACTAGTTTTTGAATCTAGAAGCTACATAAAATATCTTTAAGAAGAAAACGTGTTGACAAGGACTTGAGTTTTTTAAATCAGAATTTTTCTGGTTATAAATTATACAAAATAATATTTTTAATGTAATTTTTTGAGTTTTATTAACACAAACGTAAAGTATATTTTTTTAAAAAAAATTATTTTAAGCAAATATTTTGATTTAAAATTATAATTAAACTCCAGTTCAAAATTTTCCGTGCCATTTTTAATTTTTTTAAAAAAATCTTCCAATTAAAAAAAACCAGTTCTGCTTTTCACAGACTATTTCGAACTTAATGTCATGACAACCACTTTCTTTCATTTAAAAAATAAAATTCATTATACATTATTTTTCAAGTGATAGCGAAAGATCTAGAACTTACATATATTGAATTGATTTTATACTAATTAAGTTTTTTTATAATAGGTATTTTCTAATTTAAAATTCGTGAAACGAAAAATTTAAATTTTATTAATCAATTAATATTTAGTTTGAATCCTAATTATTGCATGCAATTGAGAAAATGTTCATTATTAGTGAATGTTAATTAGATTGAGTCTGAGGTCCTAGAAAAATAACTTAGATTTTAATAAAGTTCTACATTGAAATATATTTCTTGAAACAAAATGGCAGATTCATGTAATGTATACAGAGTCTCATTACTTCAATATAATTGAACCATAAGTTTAAAAAAAAAAAAAAAAATCGAAACATGTAAATTGCATTTTCAGTGTATTTAAAGGAATTTTAATTATTTCAATTAATGATCTTAAGATACAAACTAATAATTTGATGGCTTTCTGCATAAATTAAATAAATTTAATGTTTTGCCACGAAATATCTTATGACAAATTGGTTTTCCTGTCTCGTCAAAGACCGTAAAATTTTACTAATTGGAATGAAAAGCCTTGCATATTTATTTATGCAAATATTTACTGATAGGTAATTATTTCTTTAGTCATTCGTTCAGACTCAACTATTATGAATGTTTGTGGTTTGGTATACGCCGGTGTATACTACTACTTAAATTTGTTTCAAGCACAAAAAATCTCCCATTCTTAGAATTAATTTTATATTCAAATTACGGATTCCATTTGTATTAGTAACGGACAAATCCAAAAGCAAAAGATACGTCGAAAATTATTTATTATTTTTTTTTAAATCTCATTTAGTGCTTAAATTATTTAACATTTTTAACAAACTGCAATAAAAATTTTAAAAAATAAAAAAACCTTTGTATTACTGATATGAAAAGTGTGTTCTTATTTATTTATTTTTTTTTTGTATATGTTACCGTCAAAGTGTATAATTCAGTTATTTCATAGAATAACTAGGTATTTCATGATATAACTAGACAAGTCAGTTACAGTACATAATAGTTGAAAAATTCAATACTTTACCTAGTTATTCTATGAAATAACGAGGTATTTCATGCAACAACTAACGATAGACTGTTAAAGTATAAAATAGACACCTTCAAATTTATTTTATAAATTACAAATGTTATTTTTTTTTTTTTTTTTGTAAATTTTTATCAATTCTTTCCCATTTTAGTAATAATAATTTCTTTTTCTCTTCTTAATTTTAGCATATTCTTCATAAAATGTACTAAAGAAATCTAAAAACAGTGAGAAAATCCCCATATCGCCATTTTGTTAAAAAAAAAGTTGTCACAAGTAGTCGGATACCTTAAAGTTCCCCTTTCAAAATGTTGCAAAAAAAGATCTACGGCTAAAAATGACTTCAAATTTGAACTAAATATACTTTAAAAAAATGAACGGTACGGCATAAGAAAAAAGTTCTATTGTGTATCCACTGTAAACGCATAATGAAAGCGGATTCGGCTACGAGTGGCATTTTGAATCAAATAACGACGAATCAATTGTACAATTCAATGGGAACGATTGTTTCGGTTATTTGAAAAAGGACTTCCAAGTCATTCAACAGTTGTGGCAGTTTTAGAGAAAAGGCCATCCACACATTGGGGGGAAATACAGTCGCCTCTCACTAATTTAAACCTTCGATAATGCGAACCTCTCGCTAATTCAAAGCATATGCTCAGCCCCTAGAAAAACTCTTGATATTTTGAGCTAAAACAATACGTTTTGGTACACTCAGTATTTCGAAGTAAAATCTTTGGCTGGCTAGACTAGAACACGCGATCATTTGAAGTTATCTCATAACTCTCGACAATTCGAATAATCATTATTAGGGATTGCAATACCTGTATAACGGGATACCGAATACCTGTATTTAGAGCAATTTGTACAATTTTGTAATAAACTAGTAACTAGTTTAAATACCGGTTTTTCGGTATTTACAAGAAATTCGTAAAATTGTTTCCACTCTATGTTCAGGGATGGCCAACCTAGCAAAATAGTATGCGTTTTTGTTTTTATGTCTCTCTAACGGGCGAAATTAATTAGACTGTGAATATAAAGTTGCATCGTACAATCAAGGGAAGTGATGAAAAAAAATAAATTATCGAAGGAGGCGGGCCCAAACTATTATATAACAGCTCAGAGCGATACTGCACACGCTCAGGATTCGTAATCTGATATTTGTATCTGTGGAAACTATGTTGTAGTTGTGAAGAAAGGGCGCAACATTTCAATATTTTTTAAATTGGGGATTTTGTTATTCACATTGTATTTGCATATCATACTTGTATTCACATATCATTATGATTTTAAAAATGGAAAAGAAGAAAAGAGACTAATCAATTCAAATTTGATTAAGTTTGTAATAAATTTTCTTAAATTTTTTTATCCACAAGCCTTATTCACATTCAGAAGAATTCGGCACAGTTATCGAAGATGATTATGACACTAAATGTTGATTGTGAAAAGGAATTGTCTTTTGAACAAAAATTAGAACTAGCGATAGCTAAACACATTCCAACAAACCAAAATACAATATAGAAATCAATTATATCCAAAACCAATGTTTTTTGAAAATGAAAAAAGTTTGAAGTAAATACTCGCAAAAAGTTCATCGCGCGTATTGCTAACAATACTACCAACTAGTGTAGATGCCGAAAGAGTGTTTTCGACAGCTGGTAATTTGTGCACATAATTGCGTTCCAGGCTCAATTACATTACAATTAATGCATGTGGATTTAAGATCACATTTCAAAAATTTGTAATAGTACCACAGACTGAATAGCGATATTTACACTTTTTTTTTATTTAAATAAATAAGATTTTCCTTTACTTTTTTGTGATTATTTATGTACTGTTATTTTAAAAAATTACAAATGAATTTTTAGGATATTTAGGCTTTCTAATAAAACTGACAAATAAAACAAAGAAACACTTGTATTTTCTTTCTCTTCATTACATTTCTAATACCGGCATTGAAACCGGTATAACTGTATTAAGATCTAAGAAATACCGAATACCGGTATTGAACTTTTGGTCCGATATTGCAATCCCTACTCCCTATCACACAAAGTCCTGTGGCGTGTTGGAGATTACATGTTTTGTGTTGTATTGTTTCTATATTTCTCCCCTGTAATGTTGCTCCTTTGATGACCATCTGTATACCATTCCTTCTTTGTGTTTCCCGGTTCCTTAGGCAAAAAGACACTTTGCTTTCCTTCTTTGAAGGGACAATCGACCTGTCTCACCAGTTGTCATCCGTCCATATCTTTCGTTTAACAAGTGGCCTTATTGTGAATAAAAGATGCGTATGACTATGTATTTTGCGTCGGACTGACATGACGATTTATGACCCTTATGTGTGACTTATAGCATGCGGCAACAAATAGGGCATGTGCCGGACGCTGCCTTGAAGAAACAATTGGTGTCGGGGACAGTGTCTGAAGGAACCGAGTGCGAAACGATTTTATTTCCTATGAGGAATGGAAGAGATTTGGATGGGGCGTGAAAGAGTCCTGTTCGAAAGGTTAAGAAAGAATATTTTCTACTCTCTTGATAATTCGAAGTTTTTCATTGGTCCCTCCAATTTCGAATTTTCGAGAGTCGACCGTATCAGTTTTTAACTGTCCTTGGGTCAAAACCCGCTTAAAAAGCAATCATAAATATACAAACGAATTGTTTTTCATATATCATACCGCTTCTCCTTTCTTCAAGTATATTTAGTTCAAATTTCAAGTCATTCTGGGAAGTGGTTCTTTTTTTTACAACATTTTGAAAATGGAACTTTAATTATAATCACCCTGTATATACATACAAATCCTCTTCATAAGAAATTTTACGCTACATAATATAAGCATAAACGATCATTTTACTTAACAGACCTCATCGCTGTATATTTAACACAAAACCAATAAGGTGTAGAATAATGATATACCCTCATCAATCTAAATTAACCTCAGAAGAAGCAGCATGAAAAACAAATTAACTGTTCAGGTTCCATAATCACAAAGAATTTTCCTATGGTCTGTTACATCTCTCTCTCTCCCTCCTTCTCTCTCACATCACCTTTATAAATATATGCATTTTTTAAAAATAGGCAATCAAGCAGCCATCTAGATTGAGTTCATCAAAACAAAATGAAAGAGTAAGAACAAAAAAAAAATCAGTACAATACTCCTTATACTGCACGAGAACCCTTTTAGAATCTATCGACCGAACTTTATTTACGATTATATTTCTAAGAGCGAAAGATAACATTGTCATTACACGGTATTCCAACCGTGCGTGGAACAATCGCTCAACATGTTCTAAGGTTCCCGACTTACCAGACCGAATATAATAGATCGGCAGAGACGTTTAATACGGAGGAAAAGACCTAATTAATCAAACGGCGGGTTTTGTGTCAATAAAAAAAGATATAGTCAAACTAATTAGAGTCGCTTATAACAGATTTGAAGGAAAATGCATTGTTTCGACTTTTCTGATACTTCGGCTTACAGACGTGCGAATTCTGAAGACTTTTGTTGCAAAGTCGGCCTGAAGAAGAAGAGGTTCCAGGAAGTTGTGAGGTACCTAATCCCCAAGTAATTGATACGAAAGGCTGTTGAAAATAATAAACGAAGTTCATCGCTGCCAATTAAATGGTCGCCGAGACAGCGCATGGTCTTATGCAATCGTTCAGGAAAAAGATGATGAAAGAAGAACGTTCTTGAAAAAGAAGTCGGGGAAGATTTAAGGCTCCTTGTTATTCATTGAAAAATAATTGCCCTTCGTTTATAAGTCTTTGGGTGATCGTCTTTAAAAAAACGTCAAAAGGTTTCAAAAGCTGTTCTTTCTTGTTGTATTATTTTTTGACATATCGATCCTTTTGATTATGCCGTTCTTTTTATGTTAGAACTAGATGTGCATAATTTATTGTGTGGTACACGGTCTTACAATTTCCTGTTCTTTTGAATTTATAAAAGAATTTTGGAACATGAGCGTTTCTAAAGAAAGGTTGATGCATTACGTATAAATAATCAATATTTTTATTTTATTATTATTTATTCTTTTTGAATGCCCCTGAAAAATCCCGACTGTGACCGACATTCCCTGAGCGGCTACAGCATCATGATGTCCCTTAAGGTATCCGACGACCCTAAAACTGTGAGTTTTGCCAAAAATTGACTTTTTTTTATGATTTTATTTTATGGGCCATCTTATTAGCTTTATAAAAATACCAAGTTTATCATTTTCCGTTTACTAGAACAAAAACTACAAGTGTTTTAGTAAAAGCAGATGCCTTTACTTTAATTAAGATGTCATACTTTAAAACGCGTTTTACTCGAAATGTGTTTTTTTAAAAATAATCAAACGGGGTCAGTGATTGCTAAAAAAGTTTTGAACATAATTAACTGTGTGAAATTTTTTCTGTAAGTTCTGCATAATAGTAGAATTGTTTTAACCTTCAGATTTATCCATCATTGTTTTATTACAAAATTTACAGTCCCTTATGTGAATATAACCACTGTCTTTTTAAGCATTTTCATATAGTAACCGAGATAAAGTGATCTAGTTTTTGAAAAGAAGAAAATATCTCTTATCCTGAAGGTCATTTCAAAATTGAATAATATAGCAACACATTAGATTGAAAAAATTGAAAATTTGTTCATTAACCTTTGGTGTAGAATGGGCCGCGTTTATGCTATTTTTTGTCAATTTTTACCTATTTTTTCCCATTTTAGTAATAATAATTTCTTTTTCTCTTCTTAATTTTAGCACATTTTTCTTAAAATTCACTAAACCCAAATCTAAAAATAACAAAAAAATCCCCATACCTCCTTTTTTTTAAAAAAAAAAAGTTGTCGCAACCAGTCGGATACCTTAATTTATATGTGCACAGCAGTTGAAAATGTAGCCAGAAATTCAAAGAAAGCTTTCTCAATACCCAGGTTATACATTTTAGGAATCATTCCTTTAGACCAGTGCTCTGTAACCTTTTTATTGCCGCGGACCGGTCAAAGTTTGATAATTTGACCTCAGCCCGCTGATGGGAGACGTTGATTTTTTATGTTTTTTATTGTTTTGATTTAATAATTTTAGTTTAATTGTATTAAAACATGCCTTCAGAATAAAGTACAGTTACACTAAAAAGGAGTATAAGGGGATCTAATAAGGAACATAAAGCGATCTCCTTAAAAAGTCGCACAAACCCGAGAGAAATACACCACAGTACAGTAGAACGTCGTTAATCCGAACGTTTATTATCCGGACCTAAGTCCGGTTACGTTTTCGAACAGTGCAATGTGCTCAACAGTTGTTTCGCATGAGACCAAAAATGACGGGAAGCAACAACAACGAAAGTATCAAGGGTCGATCAAATGCTGACGCGTTTCTACGTTAGAGACAGCTATGGAGTGGTAAGAACAACAATCAGAGTGCTGTCCTACTCAACTACTGCTGCTGAAGAGAATCAGAGACCTTGCAGTGAAAAAACGAAGGTATACAATGGTACAGAGAAAAATAAGTGATTATTTTCCACAATAAAGGTAAAATTGTGACATTTTGCACATATTTGGCTTTTTCTTCAAGCATGTTTCCCGCATATGATGATTTTTAATATTCGTATAGGGTCCGGAGTCATATATTGCATGGATCTCATTCGGTTTTCGGTTATCCGAACAATCGCGTATTCGAACGGTGTCCGGTGCCAATGGATTCGGAAAAACGATGTTCTACTGTAATTAAAATGCAAATAATTTAATATTCCTTATGCGGCCCGGTACTATTTGATCCACGGACTGGAACCAGTCCACGGCCGGGGGGGGGGGGTTGAAACCACGGCTTTAGACTGAAGCACAAGTTTCAAATTTTCGTTCTGAGGATTGTCTCTGCGTTCGATTAGATAGTTTATTCATTGTTTTTTATATTTAAAAAAGTTAGACTCTGCTTCGTTTTACTTCCCCCCCCCCTCCCATTTCCTCTAGAAATAGAGATATTTCTACCTAGCCATAATTAATTTCTGATACAATAAAAAAGGAGTTTAAAAATTTTGCAATCAAATTTAAAACTAAATCTTCTTAAAGTTTTATTTTACTTTTAAATTTAACATATTGCATCTTATCAGCAAAACAATAAGGGCTTTAAGCAGCAGCGTAACGGAGAATATTAAGTCTCCCCTGCGAAATCAAGTTTTGGGCCCCAAGCCGGAGTGAGTGAGTGAATATTTACGTCGCACTGCTCAGCTACACTAGGGCTTTTGGTGACGAACCGCGTAATTTTGAACCATGGCCAAGTGACGCGGATGACACCTGAGCTGGCACCCCCCCCCCTCTCCTAACTGCCCCATGCCGGATCTTACAAAGGATTGCAAAACCCATTGGCATAACCCCCTCATTGTGGGGGCGCCCAGGATTCTAAAAGATCCAAAGCCTGACTGATGACAAGTACGTACCCTTTGCACGATCCAGTGGGGGGCCCAGAATCTGACTTGGCATGGAAGCCTAGTATTCTGCGTTACGCCACTGACAAAACCATATCTTAACATAGGCTTTGGGTCCCTAGAATCCTGCCCCCCTTCCCGCGTGTATGTTACGCCACTGGCCTTAAGTCTCTTTGGCCAATCATCTATCCTTGGGAATCTCTATCAGTGGCGTAATATACACCCCTGCATTACGGGGGGACTCAGGATTTTAGGGGGCCCAAAGCTTGACTGATGCCAAGTACATACCCATTGTAAGATCCGGCTTGGAGCCTCAAACCTGATTTTGCAGGGGGGCCCAAACAGTCTCTGTTACGCCACTGATCTCTATCGCTGCTTTCCTTAAAGAAACCCTAAGACTGTTCAAATTGGGATGCCGTTTTCGGCAGTGGCGTAATGGAGATAATTAGGGCCCCCCTGCAAAGTCAGGCTCAGGACCCCAAGCCGGATCTTACAAAGAATATATACTTAAGAGTCAATCAGGCTTTGGGACCCTGGAACCCTGGGCTCCCCCGCAATGCGGGGGTGTACATTACAACACTGGCTTTTGGCACATATTTGCTTCCAATACTACTCACAATGTACAGTCGAGTGAATTTAAATCTGGACTGCTGGAAGGCCGAACTTTGCGTTCTATGAAAACAGGCACACTAATTTTTAAACAATCGCTGGGTCATCTTTACTTTATGAGTAGAGTCAGAATCTTGTTGAAAAGTCCAATCATTTATAGTTAACAGGTTTATTAACAGGGTCTTCATCATTGATTCTACGATAGTGTCTTGATAAACTTTTGTCAAGATTTTCATTCCTTTCAGGCAAAAATGAATTTCAGAGACTTCTTCATAGTCGACATCATTTCGTGTCTAAATGTTTAAGTTTAAACCTTAAAAATCTCCGACAGGCCTTTTTTTTGTGTGATGCAGAGAAATAATTGCTGCCCGCTTCTGTTCAAAGGGTTAAAGATCTGACTAATTTAGAGCAATATGCGAGGAAGATTAAATTCTTTTGAAAATTATTGCAGACTATCTCCAACAGTGAAATTTAAAATCGCGTGCTGCCTAGGTGATCTGTCAGACTTTTGGCATAACTACCATAAAATCCGGCAAATAGAGCGCATCTTTAACACAAACAATACGATCGAAATTTTTACGGGTGCGCGTTATATCGTCCCCTACACGTCGGGTCTTCAGCGGTACTAGGCTCGAATTTATGACACTCAGGCCACGAGTTTGTTAACTGAACCAATTAGGCTACCACGGCATAAAAATGAGAATTTTAAAATAAAAAAGATGAGCATAAAGAGAAAATTCAACTTCTGATGCATGGAAATGCTGTTTACTTTAAAGAATTGGCATACCTAATACGCTTCAAGAGTTGTAATTCTAAAAGTATACTGTTTTTTCAATCACATGGGATAATACCTCGAAATAAATTGCTTCAAAACATAAGAGCACTGCATGCAAACATTTCAGGTTTTTTCGATAAAAATGAAGGGGATGCGCTATGCGGCAAATATACCTAAAAAATAAAAAAATGCAGTTTGGAAGTGTAAATTTACGTTATACGGCGGTGCGCGAAAAACGAGGATCTTACGGTACGTAAAATTAACAAGCATAATTAACTTCAAAGTAAATTCGATATTAAGATATTTTTTTTCATTTTTATTTTACAAAACAATTTAATGAACTGATCCTTTTGTTTTTCAGTATCCGAATAAAAATTCAAGATTCCTCCAAAAATTCATTTTGAAGAATATTTTATGGTGCATGATTTTCTCCATAGAAAAAGAAATAAAAAGTGTGATATTCTGTATTCTTCTAAACTTGAGATATATAATTTTAACCTTTATTACTAAATGTTGTGGGTTTATCACCGATTCCACTGTTGCATAAAATATATTTGTGTGTTCTCTGTCTCCGTTACTTTATATCTAACCTAATGACCCAGCTATACATTAGCAACTTTCCATTAATAATTCATACTTTGCACAAACAAGTCTCTAAACTTCTTTTATATCTTTTTAGTCGACATTTTCTAAACCACATGTATGCATAAGAATACAAGTAATGAATAAAAAATGAGCAACCAATGACGAACAATTTATTCAGATTGAATGTCTGGTAATCCGACATACATCCAGTTTGTATGACTGAATTAGAATGATTATGCTGTTGAACCAACAGGAAATAACAAATTATATAGGCAGATTTTGAAATGACAGTAGAACTTTTGATAAAGAATAATTTGAGAAATTATCCGAGAAAGAAAATTCGAAACTTAAATAATTATTTTAAGAACTATAAAGCTTTCAAAAATATTCTCTTTGTTTGAAAGGCGCGAAACTAATCTGCAAACGATTTTATTTTACAACATTGTCTGTGAATGACGTCAATTTCGAGGAGAAAAATAGTTGTAAAAAACAAGTTAAAGTATGAAATATTTCACATTATTGTATAAGCAGATTTTTATGAAGTACAAAAATAGAAGTGGTAGATTTATTTGGCATATACTTTTATTAAAATTAATTTGGAATTGAAGAAATTATCCGTGAAAAAAATGTTTGGAACTTGACAATTATTTTTATATAGCACTGTAGAACTTTAATAAAAGCATTCTCTTTGTTAGAAAGGCGCGAAACTAATCTGTGAAAGATTTATGTTTGACAATGTTCGAATAACGTCATATCCAAGATGAAAGATACCCAATAAAAATAAAAGTTGAAAAAAATTTTAAAATTATTTCTTACATACGCAGATTTATGAAGTAAAAAACAATACTTTTTGCAAAGAATTAATTAGAAATTCGAAAAATTATCCGAGAAAGAAAGTTCGAAACTTCAGCGATTATTTTTAAACATTGTAGAACTTTTTAAATTATTCTGATTGTTTGAAAGGCGTGAAACTGATCTGCAAAACGATTTATTTTTTAACTATGTTCGAACAACATCAACCGAGGTGAAAGACAAAACAGAATTTGTTGAAATAAGAAGCTTCAGTAGAAAGTATTTTTCGAACGAAAAATATGTTTAAAAAATATTTACTATTTTTAAAAATATTTCTTAGCACATTTAATGTCATTCTACTAAAACTGAGGATGAAATATTAAGTGTCTTTCTTCTAGGTAGAAGCTTAAAACATCTTTCGTCTAATTCTGTCGGTTTCCATGGAAACGGATTTTTACCTACTCATTATTACTTCCATAACCAGACTAACGGGTTCAGAACGTTTTATAAACAAAGAATACTGACGTCACACCCACACATTTAATCAGTCTACTGGCAGTTTCCTGTCAGCAACATTCGACTTCAAATAAATCTTCTAACTTTTATATTATTCATAATTCCGACGTAATTGCGTCTTGGTTCGCCATATTTGCTTGGCAAAGAACTAACAGAAAATAAATTACTCTTTTCAGGGGTAATTTGAAAGTTATTTCCGGCTTAAGGCGATTGTATAAGGCCATTTTTTTTTGTTCGTTTCCGAATGATTCGATAATGACGACATTATTTGGAAGCTCCTGATTTTTAAATTATGCTTTTCCTAATGAGAGAGAGAAGATATCGGTTTTGAATTTCTGGCCGCCATTTTCTAGGTCAGAAACAAATATTTCAAAAAAGAATATTTTTAGGTCAGTTTGAGGTTTTTCAAGAGCTTACTGACCTAACAGGAAATACCCAGCGGAAATCTGTCATGTTTTTAAATATGCTTTTGACATTGCTCCAAGAGATTCAATTAACAATCTTGACAATGGAAGTAATTGTTTTTGTTAAAGTGATTGCTTGTCATTTGGAACAATTCGAATCTTTTAAAATATTCGACGTTCGATTTATGATGGCTGTTTGTTTTATTGCGGAAAATAAGTCACTGGAAAAACGATAAACCTATTGAAGAGGAAAAACGATTTCTCAAACAATTGTTATTATCTATGTATGTTAACTTTGAAAAATATATCACGCAAGGAATATAAAATTGACTTGAATATGTCTTGTAAACAAACAATCAATTAGGATCCAAATGATCGATGGAAGTTCAACACGCCATCTAAATAACTGACTTTTTTTCCAAAAATATCAATAAGTGGTATTTTTAGATATTTTCACGACTTCTTCCAGCAATATTGTATATTTCCCCCCTGTTTTATGAACTTTAATCACACAGTTGAATGATGTACAAACTATAAATTTCAAAATCATTTAAAATAATAAAAAAAGAATGTGGAAAGCCACGCTATAGAAGTGAAACTTCTTTGGCGATGTTAGCCGTAAATGCAGGAATAGATCTAATTATATTAAACTGCTGAGAGAACTTACTTTAATCAAATAAAATTCGAACTTCATTTATTGTATGAAAATATTTTTATTCAATTTTCTGCATCATCATTTTCCAAGAAAGACACAATAGGTGTGTGGTATTTGAAGTAGGATACATAAAAATGCTCGATTGTAGTCAATCAAGAAAATGTGAGAAAACTGCATCAATCGTGGTTCCGTGTATTGTTTTTCCTTCTCTAGAATCAGTATTCATTATCAAATTCAGTGCCTGTTTGAAGAATTCAATAAGTGGCTTTGCTTCTTCTGAAGCAAAATTAACATTTAAGTCTTCAGTTAAGATAATCGGTTTTTAATCATCATCGGATTCAATGATTGCAGCAGTCTCTGATGTGTACAGCACTAAAACTTTATGGATAAAGATGATAAAAGCTGCGACAGAACTACCTGGTGATATATAGACTTTCGCCTGGACTTGCTGCTAGTTTTCCTTTTTTTTTTTTTTTCCTTTCACGAAACTCGTTTCCTCTTTTTGCATTTGTTCTAGGCATTCTGACCAGAATTAATTTTAATTCAATGGAAATAAAAATTAATAATATAAACTTAATGCATCGCTCACAGTTTAGTGAGTTTGTTTACAAGACGCTATCCGTAACGATTCTGGCGCGAACGTTAGTGACATATACACAATGCCTCAGACACTCCCGTAACGGGAAGAGCCATGTAATGGTAATATTTTGGGTGCGTTTATTCGTTGAAAACGGCACGTTTATTACATAAAAACTATGAAAATACTCCACACGAGTTCGTTACGAGTAGCATACTTACTTAATATCTCCAAAACCCAAGCGCCTTTAGTCCAAACATCAAGATGCCCCACTCCATACCCCCTTAGCAATCGTCCAACTTTTTCACGTATATAATACGCAAGTCACGTGGTGCCCCCCCTCGCTGTCCTTTCCTCCCGCTCGCTATCTCCTCACCATGGCGATGTTTCGGGGGGATGGGGAGGGGATTACTACTTCCGTTCGCTTTTTCACTGTTACGCAAAACTGGGCAAATTTCCCATTCACTCCCGTGCACAAAGAAGTTTCACTTCAATAATCGAATTTTCATATTTTAAAATCGATTGAGAGCTTCTCATATGCAATGAAAGTAATCAGTTAGAATAAAAAACCTCTTCATAACAAGCTGCAAAGTATGATAGAAACATAGAAAAAAAAGAATTTTTTTTCCGTTATCAAATTAAGCTCTATTTAAATGTACAGTCTGACCCTGATTTATCGAACCCCTATTTAACGAATTTCGTGATTTATCGAATTTTTCTTTTGCCTCGATTAAAATGAAGGCAAAAAACCTATATTTAATAACAAACCCCGAATTAACAAATTATCTCAACAGACGGAAAAATTTTTTTTTTACTAGTTTGGATAAGAAAAAAATTGGATTTATTTTCAAATGGCATTCATTCATGACATTAGCGATTATGTTAGATTTGATGATGGACTATTTGTGCAACTGAAATTGTGAAAATAGAAATTTATCGGAACACAAATGAATAGCAATTGTGATGCGAAAATTAATTTTGAAACTCGTGTCAAAACTGCTTCTATCAAAACATTGTTTAAAAAGTGTGAAAACATACCTCATGCAACTGGATGTAAATGAGAAGCAGTACTTTCTCTGCATAAAGTCGAAAAAGAACTCTTTTGAGTCAGGAATCAAAAAGCTTGCTAAACATCTATTAGTGAATAAAGTAGAACGTCGTTTATCCGAACGTATATTATCCGGAGCCTCAAATATCCGAACCAAAGTCCGGATACGTTTTCGAACAGTGCAATGCTCAACATTTGTTTCCTGTGAGGCCAAAAGTGACGGGAAAACCCAAGGTGAGGGATATTTGGGGAATTTGAGTTGTGTGATTTGGTAAACATCTGCGCGGAATATTAGGTCGGTTTGTTTCAAAGTGAGGGGGTGTATAGTGCTGAGTTTTGTTGATGTAGAAACCTGGATAGCATGCGATGTAGAAGACTGTGGATTTCAAATGCTAAATAATGACGAGATAGTGACTTCCGTGCAAGAAGAATCCGACCCTGTCGACGATGAAATGGATGAAGACGAGGACAGCAACAGCAACAACGAAAGTAGCAAGGGTCCATCAAAGAGTGACGCATTTTCTGCGTTAGAGACAGCTATGGAGTGGTGCGAACAACAAACAGAGTGCTGTCCTACTCAACTACTGCTGCTGAAGAGAATCAGAGGCCTTGCAGTGAAAAAACGTAGGTGTACAATGGTACAGCGGAAAATAACTGATTATGTTCCACAATCAAGGTAAAATTGCGACATTTTGCACCTATTTTGCTTTCTCTTCAAGCACGTTTCCCGCATGTGACGATTTTCAATACTCGTATAGTGTCCGGTTTCATATACTGCATGGATCGCATTCGGTTTTCGGTTATCCGAACGGTGTCCGGTCCCAATTGCTTCGGATAAACGACGTTCTGCTGTACTTTAAAATTTCCAATTAACTGATGTCTGATAATTCACTCATAGTATTTTTAACTGCTGAGTAAAAAGTGTTTAGTTTTCAACTATGGATATTTTTTGTGTAATTGCTTAGTATAGAATTTCCAAAAGGAAAGTGTAAAATTTTTTTTTAACCGCGGTATTAACGAATAACCTCAAATTAACGAATAAGTTGTTTGGTCCCCTTTGAATTCGCTAAATCGGGGTCCGAATGTTTTCCAGTGTTAATATATAGAACAGGGGTCGGCAACTTTTTGGCTGTGACGTGCCAAACCAATCTACCTATATAATTCATCATGCTACACAGTAGGTCATTTTTGAAACAATTCTATTCCTGCTATAATGCATGCAGAGTTAGAGAATAGAGGCCAATATTATAGATGTACAGTTTTATTACATACTAATTTTGCATCATTTAAATATATTACCTGACATAAAAATAAACAGCACAAAATATAAACATTTCTTGAACAAAAACAAAAAAAATTAAAATTGTACTTATATTATGTATTTTTAAACATACTTATTAAAATAAGAAATAGACAATATGAAGCATAAGTTCATTTTTTGGTAAAAATAAAAAAATTTACTGCGAATCTAGTGCTTGCACCGCTCTAGTTCCATATCGCAAAAACCAGGGGTGTAATTTGATTTTCAATTTGACACGATTCTGAGCATTCAGTTGTTAAAGAATTTCTTAGCAAACTCGAAATATTTTTCATGCGAGGAAAGATTTTTTACTTAGATATGTAGAACGAAACGTGGAAAGCAAAGTACATGCAATTTTCTCTCTACAAACACTTAAATCTCTACAGCAATGCCATTCTATCATTCACAAAATATTTGTAAAATTATCTTTTAGAGTTTTCTTTCAGTTTTTCGTCATTCCGTAAATGTCAATAATTTTAGAGATGTTTGTCAAATATGGTTCACTACAAATTTATCAACTTCCATCCACTCAAAAATTGACAAATTTGTTGAGTAGTGCAGAGTGCCACTAAAAATTGTACCACGTGCCACATGTGGTACGCGTGCCATGGGTTGCCGAGCCCTGTTATTGAACATTAATCACCTTTTAAAAACCACAATAAATTAATTACTTTATATTTAAACGTACCATTGAGTGTGTTTATTAACATGAGACAAAAATGCAAGGCGAGAGCAATTAGTGACGGACCACGTGATTTGAACTTCGGTCAAGTGACGAGGACGACACCTGAGCTAGCACTCCTTCTCTAAACTACCACACTAGGCCAACAGGAAGATTTTGGGTTTCGACAGATTTAACGTGCACCAGCCCCCCTACACGGTGGACCTTCAGAAGCATATAGACTCGAACTCATGACACTATGGCCACGAGATCATAACCCCTAGCTACCGTTGCCAGAAACATTTCAATGAATTCATCTATTGCAGACAATTAAAAAATGTTTTCATTCAAAATAATTATGATAGTGAAGTTGAATTAATAACTAGTTACAGAGGCGTAACGTACACCCCCGCATTACGGAGGGGCCCAGGGCTCTAGGGAGCCCAAACCCTGACTGCCGCCCTGTACCTACCCTTTGTAAAATCCAACTTGGGGGCCCACAACCTGACTTCGCAGAGGGGCCCAAATGTTCTTCGTTACGCCCATGACTAGTTATAGTGATACCAGTTATAAATGATAATACTAGCAATAATAAATATAGTTGAACTAATAACTAGTAAATTCCTGACCTTAATAATACAAATCTTATCTTTTTTTTAAAATTATTTTCCTGATGTATTGCATACTTCTGTTTAAGCAGAAGCATATTTATTTTGAAATAAATTAGAATGAGCATCATATAGCGGAATTTGAAGGGGAAAAAGTTGTGCCCACAATTGTTCAAACAATTTTAAAAAATACGGAAAAACGTTTTATGAACAAAATAATAAATATCTTTCCCATACTTTATATAATTCACTTATAGTTAGGTCAAATGAAAAAAAAAAAAAAGAGTGAAATGTGAAGTAATAATATTTTTAAAGGCAATCTTTGTTGTACAATATGGTGTTAAAACTACACTTTGATATCAATAAAAAAGTTCAAACTTGGAACCGTTCCAAAAGCAATGTTTTCCTTTAAAAGATTCACTGTAAGAATCTTTTTAAAGCCGGTTTCAACGCAAAACAATTTTTTTTCCCTATCTCTATTTTAAACAAACGATTTTTTTTGTTTTATGAATTGATCACGGCGAACTCAAACTGTGCACAGGATACTGCAGCGTGGAAGATAAAACTCAGTTCACTGCCGATGCTCCAGGGGGGCAACAGGAGAACGTAACAAACTCAGCATTTACCAAAAACCCAAGCCATCTTTTTAAGTGAAAGAAAATAGTTCCTCCCCGAGTACCACTTGTTGAGTCATTACAACTTTCCTCCGGGCATCACCTCAAAAGAAACAAACAAGCAAAATAAAAAATAAAAACCAATCCACAAAAACACTTTTTGTTTCGCTTGCTGTTCCCCCTCTATAATTTAGAATAAGAAACGAAAATAACCTCGGGATCTTCTCTCACCCCTCGCCAACCCCAAGGGGCAGGAGGAAAAAGAAGAAAAAAAGAGCAAAGGGAAGAAAGCAAGCTCCTTGTGATATACAACAACCGAAGCCACACTGTGACCTTGACAGCCTACCTACGACAGGTACAGACAATGCCTCACTCTGATGCACATCCAGACAGATACAAGAGGACTATAGTGCCATCTATCGAAGGCAATGTGTACTAATCCAACGTATTTTTGATCCGTACGCATTAACGAAACTACACAATACATCTGTCCATCCACAACCGGTCTTACTTGCACGTGTCGAGGACTCATCTAAGTATCAAACGATTCTGCATCTTCCCTCCGTTATTTTCAAGGACGTTTGTGACTTCACATGACAGTTTTTACGGCCGCGACATCAGAATTCATGAGTATGGAAATTAAATAGGAAAAGAATCACTGTTTGGCGAGGTGTTTTGACACCTTCAATTTCAAACCGTCAAAATAGAATCATGGGCTGTTGGAATGGCGGGGGGAAAGTTCGCAGGATATTTTGGATGTGTTCACCTTTTGGGATTTTGAACCTGATGTCATGGCAATTTATTGAATTATCTTTGTTCAAGGTTCAATCTGTTGAGAGAGAGAAATTTTCCATTGTGTTTAAAGATTCATAAGGCCATAGAAATGAGGTTACAGAATTAAAGTGAATGAATTTCAAATTTCTGTGAAATTCTTCAAACGAGTTTGAATGTGATCTTTAAAAGATCTCCTACACAATAAAATTCGGGATGAGAAAAATAATATTTTGTAATCTGATTCGAGTTTATCCTAGTTCTTAGGTTATTTTATTCATTTCCAGTTTTCACTGGATTCCAGATCGAAACGAAAATTCGAAAACATTTGATGAAAGCAATGAAACAGTTTTGGAAATTTAAACTTAAAGTTTCAAGTATATACACTTAACATTTCTTCAAGAAGAAAACGTCCAAAAGAATATTGAAGAAATTTCCTTTCATTTTAAAATTACGTACTCTTCTTTAGTACGCGCGATATTTTTGTTTCAAAACAATTTAAAGATTACTTAATTATTTTGAAATATTTCTTTCTTTAGAACTTGTGTGACAAAAAAAAAGAACAAATTCTCATAAATATTACCATAGAACGTCCGAATTGGGAAAAATATAAGTATGCAGAAAATTTTGAGATTACGTGTCTTTTGGAAATTCGCGTAAGAAAGAATTGAATTTTCTAGAAAAAAAACTATGAAACAAATTTCCTTAATTTTTAAAACAACTAAACACGATATAATACTAAATTAAAATCGTTTGCAACAATTTTCTCAAAATTTGTTCCGTTTATGAAATACTTCTATGACTTTACTAATTACTCTAATTTCCTAGAATTGTATCATTCGTGCTAAATTCTAGTACTTATTCAACTTCGAATATATCGCGTGCAATTCCATTTCAAATCATAACATACATAAATATATGTTTTCCATACAATAAATAATTCCTTTACTTCCGTTATAATTAAAAAGATTTTATTCAAAACATAAACAAAAAAATAATTCTAAATAACGCATTTAATTATGCATGAGGCAAAATTTTTAAAATATAATACAATAACACAGACTTATTTTTTGTAGGAAATTATAACAAAACTAAGAATATTTTTGTAACCAGTTAGTTTGAAATTTAGTTTACATCTAAAATGTTTTCGTTTTGAATCATTCTTCCTTAAGCAGACGTTTTTTCCAAGTTATAATCTTATTTAAGCCTTTCGAATCATTTTATAACATTTGATTGTTGTTGATTTACAGAATAAAAAGCTTAATGCATTTAGAATACAAATATTTTTTTTATTCAACTCTAGTTACATAAATATTTCAGAGTAAATATTATTTTAACGAGATTAAAAGGTTCTTGAATGGAACGGATGTAAACAGCATTATTCGAACATATATCTTATGAATTTTGATTACATTCGAAAATCACAATAGAATCTACGTTTTGGGAAAACCTTTAGACAAAAGTCACTGATACGCTTCCCGAAGAAAATGATATAATACCTATTGAATATAGGAAGGTATTTCAATGTTATTTTTGTCTGAGTTATTTACGAATTCAACGAGAGCTTAGGAATTCGACTAGTAGCAATTGAACATAGATACTTGTTATCTTTAACATGTTTTTTTTTTTTTATTGAAAATGGGTAAATCTCCAAAAGGAAAACAAGGAATTCTTAAAGCTATAAAAGTGCTTATGATTTTAAATCTTCTTATATGACAAATAATCATTAGGTATTAGAATATCTACTTTGTAATAAGATTATAATCCTTATACTATTTGAATATTAATGTTGCCATTGAATATATAAGCAGTACATATAAAATAATACTTTTATATGTATACATGATTTTTTGTTGTTGTTAATCACAATAATTTAGTTACTATTAGTGAAATTTATATTAAGATGATCGTCTTTTTAAATCTCATTTAGGAAAAATAAGTATTAGTAAGTCATGCTCTACAAATTTTGAGTATTAGAAAAAGCACGCGTGTTGCAATTTGCAGAAAATAATATAAAAAAATCAACAGGTTTGGCGTGACTTTTAACATATTACTCTGCAATAGGGGATCTCGAATAGTTTTGCGGAAGCCTACGAGTCATAAACAGTATTTTGTGGTTCTATAATATAAACTAAGATTTTTTTTCGCGACAAAATATTGTTAAAAAAATACTTTGATAACAATAAAACAATGTTGTTAAAGCCATAAAAATAAATGTGCCTATGTTGTTTGAAATAATTTTTTTTTATTATTTCTCTAAAAATAAGTTTAGTTTTATGAATTAAAACTTTCAAAATATTGTAATTTACGTTTCTTTAATATTAAATTCTAGAATTGCTTGATTATTACCGTTTAATTACCTATTAATAAATATTTCATTCAGAAGAGGGGTGTCAAACTCGAGGCCCACAATGAACATTTTTGCGTCCCGGTCAAAATTTCAGAACACAATAATATATAAAATAAATTATAGTTTAAAAAAAAACTAATAAAAACACGCTTTTGTAGTGAATCGATCTAAAAAGTAAAAAAATAATTCTTAATATAAGAATAAAATGATTAACGAGAAAATTAATGTCATTGGGGTAAAAGCGTGGGATGATTTGTACTACATTTTTACACTAACTCAGCATTTCGGAATAGAACTAGATTAATATCGGAATTAACTAAAATTTTTACAATAAATATAGAGCATCCTACGCTTTTACAGCAATGACATTAATTTTCTCGTTCATCATTTTATTCTTATATTAAGAATTATTTTTTTACTTTTTAGTTCGATTCATTATAAAAGCGTGTTTTTTAGGTTTTTTTAAACTATAATTTATTTTTCATTTTTTAGTTCGATCTACATTAAAAGCGTGTTTTTGATGTGTAACATCTTTACTCTCGGTTGCTGGATATTTGTTGGGGTGATTTCGTGAAAAGTGACGGAAATGCGTAACAGGAAGGCATTTCAAAATATTCGAATTCAAGAACTCGGCTTCGTTTTCTTGACTCTAAATCCTCTTCGCACATACCAGCAAGTATTATTAGACTTCATACAGGATAAACTTGCGATTCTTACGCTCAATTGTTAAAGTCTCAGGGCTCGTTGTGTATCAAATCTGAGGTTATATTAATATGTGTTAACTGTATTGATATTTAAATAAACTGTTAAGTGTCTGACAAAGTTCATTATTCTTAAAAAAGTACGAATAAGAAATATGGAATTATTCGTTTAAATATTTTAATGTATATATTTTTCATACTTTGAGGTTAATTCCTGTCCCTCCCACTATTATATTTTAATTGTGATTAAAAAAACTAATTAATTACACAGGTAATTTTGATTTTCTCTAATATTTCTAATATTTAAACATTTACCAAGCTAATTAAATTTTTGTGATTTGCAGAGACGGGTAAATCCAGAGCAGAATATATGCGAGATTTTCGGCAAAAGGAAACGTGAAGAAAAAATTAAAAACTGTAATAGTACAGCCGAAAAGAATTGCACATAATTCGACTCAACCCAGCAGGGATTTTCGGGCACGTGCACCAAACACAATTCTCTCACAAACATCAACGGCCTACCCAACTATTGCTTTACCAAATCTATTTGTCAGTCAGGCAACTTACGATTGTTCGCTCATAATTTTTTTGAATGATGAACTCAAGCTCGAAATTAACACAAATCGAAATGTTTCGACAACTAACAGTGGTACTGTTATTGGCGCTGTTTTTCAAAAGTTTTTAAATACTTTGAAATCACAAGTGTTTGTATCATATTTTAGTTATCATAATTCTATCGTGTGTGTGTGTTTCCGCTTTTCCCCAAATTGAACAAGAATAATTGTTTTTGATAAAAAATTTTGCATCACTCCTTGGGTTAATTAAATAAAATTTTAATAAAGTTATAATTATTCGATAGAAAATTATTTCCAATCATACCCGATTCATTTTTTTCAGGATTTAAGTTACTATTGCGTATTTACCACGATAACGCGTCAGATGTTACTCGTTCCTTTTTTTTTTTAGTTTTTCACACGATCATTTACTCATTGTTGAATTTATTCTTGAGTTTGGTATTTGGAGCCGGAAAAGGGGCATTGAGTAGCTGCTGGAATTAGTCTTGCTCTTCAATGGATATTAATTAACGGGTCTGAAGGGTATCTATTCTCTCCGTTTACGGGGCCTCGGATCAGTCCCGTATCGTTATATTTCAAAAATTCTGTCTCTGGAGAGGCAGGTCAAATCAAAGTGTTTTAAGAAATATTAAGTGTCAATCGTATTATCACCTTCTAAACGTATTGCTATACTATTAATTCGTATCATCTCTTCTAAACGTATTGCTTTGTAAAAATAAAAAATATTTAACAGAACATAAATAATTATTTTCCCATGCATGAGTCTTTTTTTTAATTTCCATTTTCAGAAAAACTAGACAACTGTTGATATTGTGGTAAGAAATAGCTGACGCACCAAACCTACCCTTGCACATATAAAGAACACTTTTTTGTTTGTTTTATTTCTGAACCACAAGTCTGTATTCGTTTTAGGGGTTGCACCTTAATCTTTTAGTCACTAAATCTGAAATTAGTCACCAAATCTTGAAATGGTATATGCAATAAGTTGCCAAATCTGGAAGAGGTATATGGAATTAGTCGCCAAATCAGCATATCGTTATTCCTGATGTCCTGATCAGGAAAATGGAACAAAATTATGAAATTATTGTATTGTCTTCGGTCTTTGACAAGTGTGCAAAATTTCGAATTAATCTGACCTTTTAAAGTGGGTAAAAATCGAGTTTAAAGATTCCGTTACATGCAAGTGAAACTTATAAAAGCGTGTTAAAAAAAACAAGAAAATTTCTCCCGATATCTGAAAGATAGTAGCAGGGAAGAAATGTCAAGTGTCAGGATGTAAACATTAAATTTTTCTTGTTCTTTTATATATGCTTATTATAATGTATTATTCGAAATAAACCTACACTTCTCTGGATTTCGAATTTTCTTTGCAGCCCACCTAAAGTTCAATCTTGTTTGGCCCAAGTTAGCCTTTGAGTTTGACACCCTTGATTTAGAATATTACATTTGCATATATGGGGTTTACATTCTTAAATTTAGTACTTGGAAAGGGAAGAGAAGGGCTTAGAAAACTAAAAAAAATTGAGTCTTTGGCGAAAGTATGATGGGTTGCAGAAAGATAAATATCTATAATGCGAAATCAGAATGTTTTTGCTTTTGGTTAAAACGATGTTCTACAAATTATAAAATAGTAAATGAATTTTAATGTTGCTTTATGATGAATTTTAATGTAAAGTGTCCGGCAAAAAAACAAAAACAAAAAAACGAGCCTTACGAGCATACGATGTGTAACATCTGACATGTTATCGTGGTAAATTAGCAATAGCAACTTAAATCCTGAAAAAAAAATGAATCGAGTGTGATTGGAAATAATTTTCTATGGAATAATTATATCTTTAAAGGAAATTTTATTTAATTAACACAAGGAGTAATGCCATTTTTTTTTTATCAAAAAATAATTATTCTTGAAACTTATGATGACTAAAATATGACACATATACTTGTGATTTCAAAGTATTTAAAAACCGTTGAAAAATAGCGCCAATAACAATACCACTATTAGTTGTCGAAACATTTCGATTTGTGTTCATTTCGAGCTTGAATTCATCATTCAGAAAAGCTATGAGGGGCTCGGCTTCTGGCAAATTGAAGTTAACTTTAAAATCACCACTCAAAATCATGGGAAGCGAGTGATAGTTTAAAAAAATAAAAAAAAGAAGTGGAACCACCTTCGGTGTATGGTAAAAGTAAAAAATTCAGGAAATTTTTAACTTTTTGAACCGTTTGATTCGGAGAAATATACACAACCACCGAAATCACTGTTTGTCCATTTTCAAATAAGCATTTTGCCGCACATATGTCCCCAATATTTTGACTAACAATACCCAGTCCACTTGTTTGACGATAAGTAGTATCCATATGTTGAGCCACAGCATGTGAGTTGTTCTGTGTACGATAGATCGCAACACCAGCTGCTCTGTGGCCCGGTCGTTTAAATTGTACGCACCAATCGAAGTCAGGTATCGAAACCCGTTCGTCATTGTCTAACCGCGTCTCTGCTTAAAGGACTTAGCTTCTTCTCTGATCCTAAAGTGAGAAAACAAAAACAAAGATCCCACGGCCTAAACCGCAGGGGGTGGGGTGAAGGAGAAAAAACAGAACTTTACTGAATAGCGCGCACTTCCCCAACTTCCTGTTACGCATTTCCGTCCCTTTTCACGAAATCACTCCCACAAATCTCCAGCAATCGAGAGGAAAGATGTTACACATCAAAAAAGAGTAAAACCACCTTCGGTATATTGTAAAAGTACAAAATGCAGGAAATCTTTAATTTTTTGAACCGTTTGATTCGGAGAAATGTATACGTCCACCAAAATCACTCTGTTTGTCCATTTTCAAATAAGCATTCTGCCTCACATATGTCCCCAATATCTTGAATAACAATACCCAATCCACTTGTTTGACGATAAGTAACATCCATATGAGGAGTCACAACATGCGAGTTGTTCTGTTTGCGATAAATCGCAACACCAGCTGCTCTGTGGCCCGGTCGTTTAAATTGTACGCAGCAATCGAAGTCAGGTAACGAAACACGTTCATCATTATCTAACCACGTCTCTTCTAATATGAGTAACGTAAAATTTTGTGAAATAACGTTGAAATCTGTTTGGTGAGCCCTCAGACTGTGACAATTCAATGTAAGGATCGCAAGTTTATCCTTGGTGAAGTCTAATAAGACTTGCTGGTATGTATGGATTTAGAGTCAAGCGCAAGCAAAACTGAGTTTTTGAATTAGAATATTTTGAAATGCTAAATTTAACAATATAAAAAAGGCTGGCGGCTTGAGGGCTACTGGAGTTGGACCCCACGTGGATAAATCTTTACAAGATCCAGCTAAAGGGCTTAGATTCTTCTCTGGTCCTAAAGCGTGGGGGGAAAAGAAAACAAAGATCCCCCAAGGCCTAGACTGCAGAGGGGGAGGTGGAGTCCCTCCCGAATGAGGAGAAAAAACCGAACTTCACTGCGAGGGGGTAGCGAAGAGATACCACCAAGAGCGCTGATTGGTCAAATTAAATAGCACGTGCTTCCCTAACTACCTGTTACGCATTTCCGTCCCCTTTCCACGAAATCACTCCCACAAATCTCCAGCAATCGAGAGGAAAGATGTTTCACATTAAAAAAAAAAATTAAAAAAAACCCTCCTTAGTTTCAAAAGGCATTTACAAACAAACAAAACAAGAAGCAGAAAAAAGCCTTTTATTTATGAACAACAAATACGATGCCCTTTTACATTAATTGGTTTTAAAAATTATGTCCGTTAAATGGCGTCCTCCAATGGTGACACATTTCCCGAAAGTTCTTCAGAACATTCCCCCTGGAGCTGTTTTGATTTCGTCTGATGAGGCCCACTTCCACTTGTCAGATACTGTAAATATACAAAATTGTCTCTACTGGGTAGCAGAAAACCCCCAAGAGTACAAACAACGTCCAACAACCCTGCAAGCACTAAAGAATGCAATCACTCAGACTGTGTGGCTGCCATTCCACCGGAAATTACACGAACTATGGACAACTTTCGGGAAAGACTTGGTTAATGTGTCACCATTACAGGACACCATTTTCAAAACCAATTTTTGTAAAATGGCATCGTATTTGTTGTTCACAAATAAAAAGCTTATTTCTGTATCTTGTTTTGTTCATTTGTAACTGCCAAATACCTATTTAATAGAAGTCTAAGCGTATAGTGAATAAAAAAAAATCACTTAAAGATGGTTTGTAATTAGTGCTAAGAATTAAACATATAGGGGGAGCGAAAATCTTGTCCTGATAGTAAATATGCATTGTGCTCATACTATTATAACTAGACATATATTTGTTTGAAATTGTATGTAATGTTATGAATTTTTTATAAGACGCGAAACCCCCAGTGTCTGGTTCCCAAGCAAGCTTGGTATATATTTATCAACCCTCTGAAGCGATGAAAGGCTGAGTCGATCTCGCCCAGCCCGAGGTTTGAGCCCCGGAGTTGTGGCGGGAAAGCTCGATATGCTACCAATTAGCCACTGTTCCTGTATGAAACCATTTACCAGAGTAAATCGCAACGTGTGCCCTCCTGGTAACTCGGAGAATATCTAGACGGTATTCCAGTTCCCACCATATTTTCTTTTTCGTGTCATCGGTTACGCTGCCTGTTTATTTAAGATCATCACATCATTACTTTATTGATTTTTCTGTCAGGACAACCATGCATCAGGACGTCCATAACAGTCAAGTTTCGTTCCCAGAGGGAGGCAACTGAGCTCTGGTGATGCGAAACGATCTTTGGAATTTAATTTTTCCGAGAGCGCCCAAGCCAAACAGGCACTCAAGGGATCTTTTACATGTCTCATACAACATTTACGCGGACGATTTTTTTCCATCATAAAAATCCACCTATTTGGGCCACGGTAGAAACCGCCGACTTGGCCGTACAAGGCCAGTGCTTAACCATCTAAGCCACCCAGCCGGCCGATCTTAAATTAAAATGAGTTATTTCACTAAGCTCATGTAAACAGTAGAAAAGATATTGTAACATTTATTTGCCCATTAAATTTGCTTCTTAGTTTCATTTTGTAAAAATGTTGTTGTTCACACATTTACGTTTTATATACAATTTTAAATATTAACGCATATTTTTTTTCCTGCTTTTTTTTGTATGCCTTATATTGCTTATAAGTGAATTTTTTAAATTCTGCAAAACTAAATCAATCATATTAATATGCAATAAATGTCTGATGAATATTTCTTCAGCGAGCACGAATTGAAAATGATTTATATATGGATGAAATAAATTATTAATATCAATACTCTTCTTTTTCCCTACTTCATTAATTGTATCAGAAAAAAAAAACGTTGCCTTCAATTCTCTTTTCTTTTCCATTCCAAGCGCATGGAAACCCAGAACTAAACTCTTCTCATCTATACATACATGATACATAATCTCCCCAAAATGAATCGGGAAAAAAAAGTTGATATATCATCAGCACGATTCCCTATTTCAAATGCATTAACTTCTTTACTCCAATCCCCAAGACTCATTTCTGAGAAAATGCTCTGGACCAAGTGATGTAACAGAAAACAAAAATAATATTAAAGAAAAGTCGAAGCAAGAAACGATTCTGACTGCAAAGGCGCGAGAAAATGACGAATCTACTTAAGAAACGCAGTAAACGTGATCAGATTCGTTCTTCAATTGATTCGCACTTAATTGGTTGCTTTTCGAGTGAATGAGTTTTTCACTTGGAGCGAGTCCGCAGAAGAAAGGAAGTCGTTAGAAAGGTTTTTTGGACTCGCTATTTTAAGAAAGAATGCGTGATCGATATACGAAGAACAATGAAAGAATAAGCGGTACATTTGTAACGGTACCGGTATTATACATGTGTCATGATCAAATTGGTTCATTGCCTTGGTAAATATTACGTATTTGCGTTCTCTGTGAGCGTAGTTTGATAACCTTTTGAGAAAATGTGAATCTTGATTTCTTGGATCAATTCCAATGGAATTTTAAAAAATGATTCAGTTTGCCACTGAAAGAAAATAATAAAATTGAAATTTCGATTTTTTTTTATTTTAAAGGCAAAAAAGAAAAGGAAAAAAAAAAAAAAAACATTTCGAAAAGGTTTGGATTCTGGAAATATTTTTTATTTTTCAAAAACTAGAAATGAAAAATTTTAATATTTATGGTTCACTAGCAAACGATTATTTTTTACATGAAATAATTTTATTTCACGTACGAGATCAAATCGTTTGCCAGTGAAACATTAACATAAAAAAAAATATTTCATTTATATTTGATTGAAACGTTATAGGATCCGAAATCCTTTAAATCCAAAAATCCTTCAAAAACCAATAGAAATTTTTTTTTCATTTTCTTTTTTTTTAGTAGCGTCATTTAAATGTTACCTAAAAAATGAACCTCAAAAAGAATTTCTCTCTCACACATATTAATTTTGAAAACTAAAAAAGAAAATTAGAATATAATATCACTTGACACTTGTTATACTCACAAAAAATTAACGAGCATTTTTTCAATACAAAATGATCAGTTATTATAAATATTTTTTGAAACATTTTTTTAAAAGAGAATATTCGTAAAACATATGTTGGCAACACATATGAATACGATTATTCTTATTCAATTTAAACTAAATGTTTCTTTGCGGCAATAATAAAAAATTTTCAAAACAACAACGAATTTTCAAATTTATTTTCCTATTTCATTTTAATATTAAAATTGCTTTTATATCCACTTCAAATATATGTGAATGTTTTATTCAAAGATCCTACATTTTATCTTAATCAGCTAAATTGATTTTGCTGTATTTTTTCTCTTTAAACTACGGAATATTTATTCGAAAAAAATGGAAGGGAATTCAAAATGCATTTTTTTTTTTTACTTCATAAGATTTATATATTTATAATGTAGTTTTTTGAATGTAGGTGCAACATTTTGTTTAACTAGCAATTTCAAAGTTCGCATGCTTATATATCAATGGAAATACATTGCACTTTAAAAATAACTAAAATTTATGGGTAACATTTCAAAAACCATCGAATTAAATAGAAGTTAAAATTAAGGAAAATATTAAGTAATAAAATTTTCCTTTTCTTCTGTTTTACGTATCGAAAAAGAGAATCTTTCAGAATTTTTTTCCACGTACATATGCAGTAGAAATATTGTTTCCCCATTTCCTAAGAATTATGAGAGTTTATTAGAACACGCAATTCCCATCGAATACTACTGAAATTAGAACACATGGAAAAGCACGCAAAATGACATTTTTGTTCCTTTAAATGGCAATGCAGCATGTTAGTTCGCAAGAGACTAATGACACTCATATCATGCAACATTAAATGCAAAGCTAGCAAATGAAATCTGGCAAAAAGAAAAACAAATCTTTTCAAACTATTTTGCTTCATGAGCCATTTCCTGCTAAGCCTAATCAAACTAATGGTAAAACTCTAACGCAAACACGAACTCAAAGCAAATCTTTGCAGAAGCAAGAACGTAATCTAACACTTCCACCACGGATAATTTTTCTAGCATTCTTATATCTTACAATTACGCTTCACATTCAGGAAGTATTCCTTTCCCATTCCTTATTCGAACAATTCTAATATTTATTTCGGAACAATATTTATCCAATTCAAGAACACATTTTCAATTTACTTCAGGAACACATGGAAGAATAATATAATTTACCAGGTCGTTAGCAATTCATTTTCGACCCAGCCAATCTCATTTTAAAGTCAACTACCTGCTTGGCCTCAAAAGTAAGAGAGGCAAAAAGAGAGAAAATGATCGTCTGCCAAAACCGAGGCAGGTGCTACCACTCGAACAGGCAGTTGCTGTTGCTACCAGGAAGGTCGTACAAGAGGGCGAATTCTGCTTAAACTTGACCTGGCCTTCGGGAGTCTGTACCCCAGACAAAGGCTTTCTTTCACAAATAGAAAAGAAGCGTTGTTGAATGGGGATTTTTGCTTTTTTTTCGTCCGTCACGATTCCGAGATGGTCTGCCACCGAAATGAGGTTTTGCGGTCATTTGCATGGGCAATCGCGCCTTGGAAGAAAGAGCTGTGCATGAAATAGAGCTCGTGTTCTTGAAGGAGATACTGATTTTTGAAGAATTGTAAGGTGTTTTTTTTTCTCCCTTCGCCTCTTGAAAATTATCGTTTGTAGTAAAAAAAATGATAAATTTAATTTTTTAAAATTATTTTTCGAAGCAATAAAATATGACAAGCTAAATTGCAAATTTTTTAACATTTAAAATTTAAAAAATATTTTCCAATTTTTTCGCGATTGATACTAAGCAAAGTTTTAAGTTTTATTATTAATAGTGATGAACCAATAAGCAATATGTAGATGCATAATAGTGACGCACACAAGGAATGGGGGGTGGGGGGGGCTCATGGTGATGGGGGAGGTCCGGTCCCGTGGATCCCCCATCATCCTTGATTTTTCCTCTCGATTGATTTTAACTCTACCTTTTTCATATTTAAATAAAAAAATGTATTTTATTAATATTAATGCTAATTATTTATTCAGTAATCTATTTTATGACTGATTTTTGTGTTCGACAAACGATAAAATCAAAAGAATGTTTGGCAACGTATTGGGGGATGATACGAGAATGATAGACTTTCGACCCCCCCCCTCATTATCGCAAAGGAAAATATTAGCACTCTCCCCCAGGTTTTGAGCTCCAACACCTAATACATACTTAGCATCAGTCTGGTTTTAAGCCCCCTTGCCCTCCATATGCGGGGGTGTACGTTACGCCACTGTCCCCACCCTCCTTAAAAAATTCCTGTGTGTGCCACTGATACATAGAATATTATTAATGACTGTTAAGGGTTCATAATAACGTCAAAAAAGCTTTTAATACCCATTCCAATTATGTTAGTGTTTAATAAAAGATTAGAACAATAACAAAAGTTTGAATGGGAACTTTCCGAATTCTTTTCTTATCTTTCAAAATTGTTTATCGAAAAATTCGAAAATGTCACTACTTAATTGAAGAAGTAAATTACTTATTAGATAAAGAATACCATAATTAATATAAAAGATATTCCATGATTGAAAAACGATACTTATTTTGTCAGTATTAAATCTACGAATAAAAAGAGATATGTGTCTTTGCTATTTATAGTAAATGAAAAGAGATACATATGTTTTTTTAAGTCAGTTATATGAGGAATCAATAATGTTTTATTTCTTCTATCCGTAATAAAGAATTTGATTAAATTTATACTCATCACATCCATTTGATTAAAATTTTTGTTATTTTATTTAAGATTTTCCATATTTCTGAAAACAAAAGCTTAAGAATATATTAATATCTAAATTAAAGTTTCAAATTCAGGGACAGGACAGGATGTATTGGAAATGTAGATAAAAATATAACATTCAATTTGCAAAGTATATCTTATTAAAAACGTATCAATTTTCATAAATACACAAAAGAAAGTGATTAAATACGAACATGTTTTAATAGAAATTAAGTTAGATATATACATGGTTTTGAATAGAACCAAAAGTACCGTAAATGATCAAAAATATGCATTTTAACATGAAATATTAATGTTTATAATTGAATACGAACCAACATGAATGATGAAAAAAAGTGCATTTTAGAATAAAAAAGATCAATATTCACAAAGCGAATAAATATTACATTCGAAATTCTTAAAATATTTCCCTGTTTCGAGGAGATAAAATTGATTGTTTTAAAAAAAATTCGATTATATGATCGATTATTTCAATTGATTATATTCGAACAGAGATTTCTATAATTTTTTCCTTTTAAAATGAAATAAATATATAACAATTGTTATTTCATTTTAAACGGAATTATATTTCAAGTGATAAATAAATGCTTGTTCGGTATTGAACATTTTATTTTTGGTCATACTTGAATGAATATATTTTATTGACGGTAAACACTAGAAAAAGCTTTTTTTCCCACATATTGCTGATATTTTTTTTATTACACTCTCTCATATGGTGATAAAGGGCGTTACAGAAATTAATGCTTTACCTAACTCAAAAAAAGTATTTACAAAATAATTATTATTGATGATATTGACTTTTGACACACACATTTTGATATTTACGAACTAAAAAATGTGCAGATTTTTGTATTTTGTAAAAGGAAAAATAATTTTATCAAACAAATAAACTGAAATCGTGTTTGAGAATACGTTTGTTGTAGATATTATCCAAGGTTTCAAGTTTCTGTAAATAAATAAACAAAATTTGAAGTCAAATCCGAGGAAAAGACAATATTTTTAGTGCATAATTTAAAATTTTTTTTATGAAGTTTCCAAAAATGAATTTCGAAATTAAATTAAAGAATCTTTAAATAAATAAACTGAAAAAAATGGCAGTTTTAGAGACTGCCGATAGAAGTGAAAACTTAGAACTTTTAGTATTAAAATTTGAAATTTCATAATGTTTGAATTAAAATTATCAACATCAATCTGGTTTTCACATCTATTGACACTCCGAGCAACAACTAAATGCACATGTGTTTGCATGGTTTTTTATTATTCAAATATATTACGGGCTGTACAAGATCATGACAAAATATAAATACAATTCAATTGAAATAACAATCATATTATTTATGGATAGTATTTGTATTTACTTAAATTTCAATGTACTTGATTTTTAACAATATTTTAATTGTTTGCATCATTGTCATCATTAATTTCAACAATATACTTAAACTTTTTTTACTTTCAATTATTTCATTTTGTTCTAAAAAAGATACAATAGGCTTATGGTAACTAAAATAAGAATGGAAAATGTTTGATTCAAATTTATCTAAGTATCGCGTAAAAACCGCATAGATCGTCGTTTTATATTTTGTAGTACTGAGTTTTCGATCATTGGACAAATTTAAATTAAGTGTTTCATTTAGAAATTCAATTAGTGGTAGATTTTTATCATCTGCAAAGTTAATATTGAAGTATCCACTTAAAATCATCGGTACATTATATTTTTCGCCAAATCTTTTTTCGAGTATTTCAGAACCTTCTTTTGTATAAATCATCCAATTTTCGAATAAAAATTGTTGTATCTGTCTCATAGATTTTTCAGGCGAAATATAAACGGCAACCACATAAACATGTATTGCCCATTCTCGGAATCGCAACAAGCAATTCACAGTATATTCACATTGAACTTTTCACTAACTCCATTCAACTTCACTTATAAGATATACGCAGCACTATACGTCAGTAGTATAGGTACAGATATACTGCCATAAGCATGCCGGTGACGCGAACGCACGAGATTTCACCCATCCAAAAAGTGTCTAAGGCGAACAACACACTGCGCGTGCGCTAGTCAGGAGCATGTCGGTGACGTGAACCCATAACATTTTTCCCCTACCAAAAAGTGCCCAACGCCGCTAAAGAAGTTTTCACTTCAGAAAATTTTAATACATTACGAGGTCCCCAGAAAGGGTGTGCAAAAAATTTTGATATAGATCCCACTCAGAATTAGCTATGCCAGTGGTGTTAAATCAAACAAATTTCCTTTTCGATAACTGCTGCCAATACAAAAACACAAATAAATCCCCATTAAGCTTTCCACGTCTCAACCGAACCAAAAATACGATTCGAATATCTGTTCCGCCAGACGAAAACCATTAAACTCTCCGAAAAATCACTTCACACATGTCATCAACCCAGTCACAGATATTACGCGTTTGTGACTGCCTGAAATTTAGAATGGCATGCATTTTTCATACAACGTCGCGGAAACGGAATATCTGTCTCTCCCGGATTCGGGCAGTTGCTTTTGTCCGCAACGGAATATACTATTACCGCACGAATTATCAGCTGGATGGGGTCCGTTTCCGGCTTTTGTCGGAATCCGAACTGCCAGATAACGCCAAATTTTGGCGAGGGAGGATCCGTTTTCACTTTCCCAGGAATCGCAGTTAAATGGATCTCGATATTCGGTTACGAGGCGACCCTATCTGATGGGGTGCGATGGGATTCGGTTGTTGAAAATGAATTTATGGAACGCGGGAAGTCGGTTTCGGAGTTTCCGTTTTGAATCAATGCAGGGAAAAAAAAGCAATTCATACGAGATGATTTAGATAAAAAGCCTAATTGTCTTAGAGAATTTTTTACTTACAATATTAATTGAACAGTAGATTTTACTGGATAATGGGTTTTTTTCTCTTTCTTTTTTTGAAACTATGTCGATGTTCTCTTATGAAACATGCTTTCGTAAAACGTTATGTAGCAAAAAAAGTAAACAACTTTGTTGCTCCTGTTTCTTTCCCTCTACCATCTTCATAAAGCCAAAAATCGCCAAAAATTCCAAAAATAAAATAGGATTTCCTAAGACCCTGTCAATAGAAAAATCCAATCAATTAAGAATATGACCAGGGTAGTCCTGATCAGTCTTACATCAATGACACTCTGGAAAGACTTTTCCGACCCTGTTGAAAAGTAAGAGATTTGATGTGGCCACTAAAAAGACGTGTTAGATCCGTCTGCTGATTTGTAAGAATATTGAGCTGGTGATACCAACGAGGTCTTTTCCCAGAATACCAAGGATGAGTACAGGAGGTATTCTTCAAAGTGCATTTAATTCTATCCTTTTAAAGGAGGAGAGTTTGGCAAGTTTGGCAATTCTGCAAGGTGTCACAGAGGCAGACTTGGCAATACTATCAGCTATCTCGCTACTATTCAATCCAATATGGAAGGGGACCCATTGGAGGTATATAGAGTGTCTAGAAGAAGGTCGAACCACACAAGATCCAGAATATTTGGATTTGTCTTATCCCCAATGAGAAAGGTGTTGTATAGAAGCACGATTGTAAACAACTTAAAAAATGAGTGAATCAGTGTTTATTTACTTTGGATTCTGAAACAACATGAATGCTATTGGCGACGGACATCGTAATTTCAAACCTCGGTCAAGTGACGTGGGCGACAACGTGCATCAGCCCCCTCTTCCTCCACGGGTCTTGTGACACACTTGTTTCTCCGAACTTGTGACTATAATCACTAGGCTATTTGTTTTGCTGTTGGAAGCCTTGCTGTAACTACCACCGTATCAGCCGTATCGGTGATACGGGGTCCCCAAGCTACAAGGGCCCCAACATGTGTAACTACAGTACCACTAACAAGGTTTTCTTTTCTAAAAAAAGGGCCCAGAAGGAGTATTGATTCGGGCCCACTCAGAACTAGCTGTGTCAATGGTTGGAAGGGCCCATTATTCGACAGACTGCTGATTTGTAATGTTTTATTTTCTGCTCGGTGCAAGAACAAAAATATTTTTCCTCTTTCAAAAATCCTTCTTGATAAGAATTTTCTTCAGAATCCTCACGGATATACAGGGTGATTTATCACTAAAACAGTGGCGTAACGTACACCCCCGCAACCCCGGCATCGCGGGGGGGACAGGGTTCCAGAGGGCCCAAAGCCTGACTGACGCCCTTTGTGAGATCCGTCTTGGGGCCAAAACCTGACTTTGCAGGGGGCCCTACTAATTCTCCGTTACGCCACTGAACTAAAAGTAAGTATATAATAAATTTTTTCCGCCACTGTAATACAAAAAACGGGGGAAATTACCTGTTATTTCGCCCTGTTTCATCAATACGGGCCAATTTCTTTTGAAACCTTTAAAAACGATTCGTTTTTCCCCTATTTAGTCACTTTAAAATCTTTTCTCATTTTTTTCTCAGAAACCTTGTCTTTTGAAAATCCCACCACTTCAGTTCAGTACAAACAAAAACAGAATAGATAAAATAGATCAAAATAAATTATTTTCAAACTCAGTTACAAAGGAAACAAACTCCTGGATGTTTTGTAAACTTCAAGCGCGTGCTGAAATTGTGTTTATAGTAAAGATTAAACATACGCGTCTCAAATTTATCCCTTAGTTATCCCAAGCAAGACGTATGTTTACTTGTTTATCCTATACTTACCAGTATATAAACACAGCTTAGTCAGGCTTAGCGTCGTTGAAAAGTGCTTTTAAAACAGCAAAATGAATTATTTTGTAATCCTTCTACTTCAAGATATTTTCATGTTTGTATGCAAGGAATTTGTTTTACGATAATGTAGTTCCTGTTTACTATAAAATCCAGTTTTTACCGTGTTCTAGATCTGTTTTCATTGACATTATCATGTCAAGAGTTACAAGAGACACAAACATATTTTGCTATTATTTTTAAACAAAAGTTTCTTACCACTGTGATATGAATAACAGACTATTATATACAAAATAATAGGATGAAGGAAAAAGACTCCGGATAAAGAAAATTTTTTCTTTGTTCAAAGCATTTTTACCTTATATTTATTTTTGTGTGTTTACGTGTATTCTACTAATATTTTGCAAAATATATTGATATTTAAATGTATGTATGAAATCCGTCGAATGTTGGTTTAAATCAGCGGTTATTAAACTTTCGATCGCCGTGGTCCTCCTTTATGTATCAAGCCTGACATCATGAACCCCCAAGTTTTTCAACATCCCTCCTAAATTTTGACTCTGAATTAATTTTAATTCAAGCTCTCATTGGATGATAAATGTTACCGTGATTTGTTTTGCCGAGAATACTAGAGCCAAATTGATATTCAAGGGATCTTTTACATGCCACATTATCATATAACATACATCCTACGATTTTCGCATCCAAAAAATCTATCGACTCAAGCCGGGATCGAACCCATGACCTTGGGCATTCGAAGAGGGAACGTGGCCTCTAAGCCGCGACGACTGATTATTTATTAATGTAGTACTACAAAGTCACACGAGGGCTATTGACAATAGATATAATTTTTAATTTCGGTTAAGTAACGAGGAGCACCCCACTCTCCAAACTTCCACACCACGCCAGGGTTATTTGAGCTTCGATGGATTTCACGTGCATCAGTCCCTCTATATCATAGGTTCTCAACGTGGGCGATAAACGTGGCGAAAGCCTCAAACTCCCCTTGGGGGAGTTTGAGGCTTTCAGGGGGCAGTAAAAGACCCAGAGAAAATTAAGGATAGTTGAGATGGCACGGAGGGGCTTGGGCAGATTAATCAAATATAATCTAAAAAAGACTAAAAAAACACGCTGATTATGTACTAACAATACTAACAAAGTAAACTTTAATACTGTTTACCTTATGTTGATTGTATGTATTTAAATCATTTCTATATCGCATGTACGGAAATTTACATTTTTCAATAGTTCGGGAAGTGGATGAAAAATTAAGGATTACATTACATTCAGACCTACATTAAAGTGAATTATATAGTAAACTTTAATTTCTGTAGTGTACGTGTTATCTTTATCTGTGAGCAGTAAGAAAAATGTTTCGTCCACTGCATTTCATTACATGTATTATCCAAAACATTAATTAAATATTTTAACCAAGAATTAATATGTGATTCTTTAATGACTGAAACTTTAAATTTATATTTATTTTGAAAGCAACAGTTTATTATAAATTACTTCGTATCCTAAAACCCCTGCCTGTCTTTGTAACAGGTAAACTAAAACTTTTATTACTCTCTTTTAAATGAAGAAGAAATTCAGTAACGTTTCAATTCCAACAATATCCCATCTATCATTAAAATATATAATATTACGCATTTAAATATATTTGTGGTAATATTTATTTCAGATTCGGAAGTAAAAAAATTGGGGCTTTAGAAAAAAATTAAATTAAAAAATATATTTTCTATTAGTAATAGGATATCTTTTAAAACTTAACTCTTGTGTTCACCATGTATTAGTACACTCTTATTTCTCTAGAGGGGAAAGGGTGGTATCGAAATATTCACTAGAAAAGGGGGGGGGGGCAGTATCAAAATATTTACTAGAAAAGGGGGCGTCAGTTCAAAAAAGGTTGAGAACCTATGCTCTACATGGAGTGGCCTTTTGTTGAATCAAGACTCACAAGCCACTGCTTCTTCAGTAAATCTTAAAGGAATCCATTTCCATCATTGAGGGAAGAATACAAGTATTGAGTTGGTACCGTATTCACAATGGCACTTTGGAATTTTGGAAGACAATTGAATTTTGCATGCAATTTTGCAGCTTTCTTCATTTTGTATCTTTTTTATAAGCTGAACAGCCTTTTGCAGGTCAAGGCTGACTTTCTGATCCTCCTCCAGTTGACCCTATCAGTCACGACGGCCTTCCATCGATTGATTCCCATCAGTTTGAGGTCTTAAGGATTTACCCATGTGGCCAAGACGCGTAAAGCAGTTATCGAGCTTCGTCTGGCTACTGGACACGATTGTCTCCTTAAGGTATCCGACTGGTTGCGACAACTTTTTTTTTTAAAAGGAGATATAGGGATTTTTTTGTTAGTTATAGATTTGTTTAGTGCATTTTAAGAAAAATGTGCTAAAATTCAGAAGAGAAAAAGAAATTATTATTACTAAAATGGGAAAAAATAGGTAAAAATTGACAAAAAAAAGCGTAAACGCAGCCCATTCTGCACTAAAGGTTTATGAACAAATTTTCAATTTTTTAAATCTAATGTGTTGCTATATTATTCAATTTTGAAATGACCTTCAGGATAAGAGATATTTTCTTTTTTACAAAAACTAGAGCATTTTATCTCGGTTACTATATGAAAATGCTGAAAAAGACAGTGATTATATTCTTATAAGGGACTGTAAATTTTGTAACAAAACAGTGATTAATAAATCTGAAGGTTTAAACAATTCTACTATTATACAGAATTTACAGAAAAAATTTCACAGTTAATTATGTTCGAAACTTTTTTAGCAATCGCTGACCCTGTTTGATTATTTTCACAAAATCACATTTCGAGTAAAACGCGTTTTAAAGTATGACATCTTGCTTAAAGTAATGGCATCTGCTTTTACTAAAACACTTGTAGTTTTTGTTCTAGTAAACGGAAAATAATAAACTTGGTATTTTTATAAAGGTAATAAGATGGCCCATAAAATAAAATCATAAAAAAAATTGCCAATTTTTGGCAAAATTCACAGTTTTAGGATAGTCGGATACCTTAAACATCTTCACCGAATTGATGTTGCGCATGTCCCTTTCTGCACGCTCTGTGATATTTGGGAGGACAGGGATACTGACTACATTCGCCACTGACCAGCACTAAAGGGCTCCTCTTTGATCGATCTTTATTAACCTTTTCGTGACGAAGGACTTAAACGCGTGCGTACCGCCAGGGCCGGAGGTTTCTATCGCGAGTGTCCCTCACAGGCCGGAGGGTTTTGTGTACTTAAGCCTAAATCCATAAAAATACCGAAATATAAACGCGTTGTTCAATATTGTTCTGTGTATTATACGAACGGCGTATGCTTCATATATTTCGTATTAATATACTTTATTTACTTCAGCCACTTTCTATTCAAGTGCAAGTTCTTAAACATTTTACTGTAAGCATTTGTAAAAGTCAACCTTGTAAAAAAAGTAAGGGAAAAAAAAAGACAACTTTTTGTCTACCAGATCTAATTATCCATAAAAAACTAGACTGAAAACCCAAATCAACTGCTTTAGCGAAAATAAATCTCTCATCTTCACTATAAACAAAAACTACATGTTCATTTCAAGAGCAGTCGTAAGGCACTCAATTCGGAAACATTCCTTTCCCCTTATGTTTATAAAACAAAAACCTCGTGTAAGTGAGTAATATTTCTCTCATTTCGAGTTGAAGGTCAGATCTGTATGTATCTCAAATCTTATGGACATAGAATGCCATCTATTGCCAAAACACTGAGCTTAAAAAACGTTCCAGGGGTCTGGCACACGGGCGCGACACTCGTCTACTGACGGTGTTTTGTGCCGGTGCACGGGTGCGACGTTCGTCCCGAAGGGGTTAACAAGCTAGGGACTTATTGGGTTCATAGACTTTTCTCGCCACGTTTTTATTTGCTACTTTGTTTTTGTTCCTACTTCCTTGTGGTATAGTGATCTTTGTAACCCTGGCCATTAGACATAAAAAAAGTTTGACGTCGTTTTCAACATCGTCTAACCATCGTGTCGGTGGTCGATTTCTATGTCTGGTCCCTTCAATTTTCAAAAAAGTTTCTTTTTTGGTAGGAAAGCATCGGGATATCTGGACAGATGACCCAGCCACCTAATACGTGATTCTTTTATAGTTCTCTCAATGTCAGTCCCACCATACTTGCCATATTTCCTGTAAATTTCATGATTGTATAAAGAATTCTTCACTCATTGGTCTCTCTTGAATAGGTTCAAAGATTTTCCTCACGATTTTCTTTTAAAAATGAGAAAATTTTCTTTCTTTTAAATCTACTTACTGAAATTTTTATTTTAACCTAAGAAACTAGCGTTCATATATTTTCAAGCTTCTTTTAACAAATACACAAATTAAAACTTATAATTTATAAACAAATTTTAAAATTGCAATCATGATTCTTTTTTAGAGATTTCATAAATTCGAATTTGAGAGTAAATCTTCACGGTCTCTAATAATACAACGAAATGTACGTTACTCTTGTCAATTAAAAATTATTGAATTAACAGTATTAACTTCATGTCAGCTCGGTGGCTTCGAAGTAGCATGCCCGCCATGTACGGTTGAGGGTTCCATCGATAGGTTTTCTGGATGCGAAAACCGTTGGCATGCATGTCAAATGATTGTGGGGTATATAAAAAAATCCTTGAGTATCTCAATTTGGTTCTGGTATTCTCGGTAAAATTAACCCACGGAAAAATTTAGCAGCCTACGAGATCTTGAATTATAATTAATTTGAGATTCAAAATTTGAGCCGCCCCTAGATGGTGCCACTCCTGAAATGCTTCACACTTAGGGACTTGTCGTATCTGAAAAGGCACGATATCTGCCAAAATGTCTGCCATTTGCAAAAAAAATTCCTTCCTTCCTTTTAGACTTCCTTTTATTTCATAAGATATAAATTTCAACATTTTAATTTTGATTATGTAAGGTGTGTTACTCAGCCTTTCATCCCTTCGATAAAATGAGTTACAAGCTTGCTTGGGAACTGAACACTGGGAATTTCGCGTCAGACAGACCACTTGACCGAAACATCTGCACATGCACCCCAAGCCTAAGGCCACGAAAGCTAAAATAATCACAGCAGGCCTTGGCCCTCATGGGCTGTTGCGCCACTGAGTTAAGTAAAGTAAGGTGGTGTCACAATCAGTAGCGTAACACAGAGCTCTCTTGTGGGGAAGAGTAGATACATTTCAAAAACAAGTAAATGAAAGCTTTGAGAATTATCTATGATAAAAAACATCATTTGGTCTGAGGGGGGGGGGTTAAACCCGCAGACCCTACCATTGTGTACGCCACTGGCCAAGGTAATCAAGTTGTCATAGTCACAAACTCGTGGTCGACGTTGTTTCTGTCTGAGGGGAGTCTGAGTTTTGGTGCCCCTTCAGATCGACATGTAGAGAAGCTGACAGTGGCGTATGTACACCTCCGCAGATCCCGCATCGTGAAGGGGCCCAAAGCCTGACTAACGCCGAACACGGCTTGGGGCCTCCAAACCTGACTTTGCAGGGGGCTCTAATATTCTCCGTTACGCCACTAGGAGCTGATGCACGTTAAAACAACAGTGGCGTACCCACCAAGAGACCCCTGCAAAGTCAGGGCTTAGTTCTCAAGCCGTAATTGGCGTCAGTCAGGATTTGGGCAGTGGTGTAACGCAACCCCCACAACTCCGCATTGGGAGGGGGCAGGGCTCTAGGGGGCCCAGGCTGCCGCCAAATACTTACATTTTGTAAAATCCAACTTGGGGGTCCAAAACCTAACTTTGCAGGGAAGGGGCCAAATGTTCACCGTTACACTACTGCATTGGGCCCTCTAGAATCCTACCCCCCCCTTGATGTAGGGGTTAAGGGGGTGTACCTTACGCAACTGACGTTAAATGTGTTGTGGCACCAGTGTCTAACTAGTTTTATAGGTATGCGAAAGTGCCAAGACGTAATCTGCTAAGAATTATAAATTTGGTGTGGTCTATGGGGGAGTTTAAACCTCAACCCCCCACCATTTGTGTACGCCATTGCGAAGCTTCAAGTTCTCGACTCTTGTATGGAAGTTTATTGAGTGAGGTGTCATTCTCGTCACGGTGGTTAAAAATTAGGAGGTCCGACAAAATTAGGAGGTTAGGACAGACCTGGTGTTGTTTCGTAGTAAGAACTTAATGAAAAAATACTCACACAATTCTAATTTTTTTATGAATTCATTTAAAACATAAAACAAAAAATTTAAAAAGAGTAGTAAAATTAGCTTACGTAGAAATTCTTTTCCCCATTCTCATATAAAGTTAAAAAAATTTTTTTCGGATAAAATGTACATTTTTCAAATTAGAATCCGCAATTTAATCCAGAAATTAAAAAAATATATATATCACTTTCTTGTTCTTTATGTCTTAAGAAATTTAATGCTGATGGAGCAATTAAATTTTTCACATCAGAATCAACAACAAAAAAAGTTTTTGAACAGCTCCAGGAATTTTTTTTTACACACACATCAATTAAAATAAATCTTTCTTTAATTTTAAAGACATGATTTAAGAGCGGAGTTTTCATAACTTGGGATGAAAATAAAGTCTGTTGTATGTTCACGTCACAACTGTTATTTATCAAAAATGAAAGATTTATGGAATTTGGAATTTTTTTTGTATTTCCTTTGTTACAAAATTCTTCTTTTCGTGAAGGAATACGTAAAAAAATTAATTAATGAGTTTATAATTTAATTCTAATATAGTTAGGTATTGTTTATTGATAAAGAAAAAAGGCTTAACTCGTTTACTATTGGACGAATTTTGTGTTTAATTATAATTTTTTTTATAAAGAGGAGAGTAAAATGAAAGGTTTAGCTGTCAAGAGCAGGTTTTTTTTTAATTGGATAGTAAACCGAAGATTAAAATTCTTAAGCTGTTTTTTTGAATTAGAATTAATTACCTTTTCCATAGCTGTTCTTGCCGTGTATATTTGCAGAGAACATGAACATTAAAAATAAAGTTCATTAAATTTTAGAATGAAGGAATTTGAAGCAAGAAAAAAAAAAAAAAAAAGAGAGAATCTTTTCTGTACGATAATAAAATTTTTTTGGAGGATATTCAAGAATTTTACTATTTGATCAAAATGAATTAAGGGATGATTTTTCTAAATTTTAATCATAAAATGTCAACAAAAAAAATTATTTCCTTTAAGGAATTTTAATTTTATTTCATCACTGACTTCGGGAGTATTAAAAAATCTTATTTTTTACCAGTAAAACCATTAGAGAAGTTCAGATAATCCAGAGATTTTAATTACTGTGAAATTGGTTTTAAATATTTTTATTTAAAAAGTATCAAAGATATAGTTGGAAA